>PVJA010057727.1:0-10330 GCA_004027025.1 Myocastor coypus
AAAAAAAAAAAAAAAAAAAAAAAAAGAAGATACCTTTCCATTTTTGACAACATGGATATACCTGCAAGTCGTTCTGCTAAGCTAAATAAGCCAGGCACAGACAGAAAAATACTGCAGAAGATCCCACATGTGGAACCTAAAAAACTACATTTAAGACTTGAATATCTAGAAACAGAGCATTGAAGAGAGGTTACCAGGTCCGGCTGAGGAAGGTTAGGGGATGAGAGATGTAGGCCAGAGGGCTTAAGGTCGCAGTTGCCTGGGGTGAATGATCTAGAGATCTAAGCACAGCACGGACACTGGAGTATAATAAGTATTTTCCGGGCCCGGCAGGATGGCTCAGTGGTCTAAAGCCCCTGCTTAGGAAAGCTTAGGCGGCTTCAGGGACCGCGGTTTGATCCCCCGGCACCACATGCTGCACCAGCCCTGCCCTCGGGACGGGCTGAGCCAGCCATAAAAATGAGTGAATAAACAAAGGTTCTGAAACAAGAAAAAAAATAAATAAAAATTAAAAAAAAAAAAAAAGTATTTTCCGATACGCTAGAAAATGTTCAGGTATGGTAGTGTTAGGTGCTCTTACCACATGCATAAAGGGAGCTATGGGAGATGGTGGGAGTATTCACTGGCTTGACGGAGGCTATCATTTCCTGCTGGCTATGTATATCAACATCGTGTTGTGTACTATAAATGTAAATAATAAAAGAAGCTTGTGCCATTTTATTGTCTACAGAGTTTCACGGTGCCATGAAGACTCATCAGCAGCTAATAATTTCTTTTGTTTGCTTTTTGAGATAGGGTCTCACTGTGTCGTTCAGGCTGGCCTTGAATTCACTTTGTAGCCTAGGCTGGATCGCTTGCAGCGATCCTCCTGCCTCAGCTTCTTGAACGCAAGGATTAAAGGTTTGCTAATATTTAATTTTTTAGGAACACACAAGAAAATTTGGAATTGAACTTGAGAGAATTATTCCATAATGAAACTGTACCATTAATCATTATGATATTCCTATAATGGATGCTTGATGTCAACGGACATTTTATGCAAATTAAACAATGATACTCCACATGGAAGACCCCAAAATTCCATCAGACTCCTAGAATTAATAACCATGTTCAGTAATATAGCAGGCTACATAAGCAACATACCAAAATCAGTAGCATTCCTGTATACCAAAAATGGACTCACTGAGAAAGAAATTAAGAAAGCAATACCATTAATAATATCATCAAGAACAATTAAATACTTAGGAATTAACCCAACCAAGGGAAAGAAAGACCTCTATAATGAAAGCCATATCACACTGAAAGAGAGCAAAGAGAATATCAAAATGGAAAGATTCCCCTGTTCTTGGATTGGCAGAACCAATAGAGTGAAAATGATCATACACATAAAACTGAAATATATATTTAATGCAATCCCAATCAAAATACTGACAACATTCCTCACAGAACTAAAGAAAACAGCCCTAAAACTCCTAGGAGACAAGAAGAGACTCCCAAGAGCAAAAGAAATCCTGGGTAACAAGAGAAAGCAGGAGGCCCCATAATCTGGATTTTAAGTTGTGTTACAAAACCATAATGATAAAAATAGCATGGTACTGGCCCAACACAGACATGTGGATCACTAGAACATAATAAAGGATGCAGGAAAAACTCCAAACACATCTATCTGTCTAATCTTTGAAAAAGGGAGCACAGCTTTGCTGGAGGAAAGA
This sequence comes from Myocastor coypus, assembly GCA_004027025.1. Taxonomy (NCBI): domain Eukaryota; kingdom Metazoa; phylum Chordata; class Mammalia; order Rodentia; family Myocastoridae; genus Myocastor; species Myocastor coypus. The sequence goes on from PVJA010057727.1 coordinate 1,713, forward strand.
GCCTCTTTAATAAATGATGCTGAGAAAACTGGCTAGTGACATGCAGGACGGTGACTCTAGGCCCATGTCTCTCCCTGTGAACTAAACTAAAATCAAAATAGATCCGAGAACTAAATGGTAAATCAGAAACACTCTGCTAGAAGATAAAGTAGGCAAGAAATCTATGAATAGAACACTAATTACTCAACAAATGGGATCATATTAAAATAAAAGGCCCTTGTACAGCAAGGGACACAACCACCTTGTGAGGGGCCAGCTTGCAGAATGGAACAAATTTTGACAAGCTACATCTCTAGCAGAGGACTGATAACTAGAATATCTGAAGAAAAACCAAAAAATATTAGACCCTTCCAAGGTAAAAGACAATCAAAAAATGGGTAACTGAAATGAAGAGAAATTTCTCAGAAGTACAAATTACCCATAAACACATAAAAAATGTTCAACATCACTGCCTATTATAAAAATACAAATGTAAACAACACGGATTTCATCTTACCCTAGGGAAAAAAAATGGCTTGGTGAGGCTGCAGGTGAAAAGGAACCCTTATACATGGTTGGTGGGAGTGAAATCTAGTACAACCATCGTGGAGATCAGTACAGAAATGCCTTTAAAAATTAAAACTGGAAATTCCACTCAACCCAGCTGTCTCCCTTACAATGATGACTTCATGCCTATGTTTGTGACAGCCCAATTCATAATAGCTAAACCCTGGAAGTGGCCTATGTGTCCATCAAAGACGAGTGCATAAAGAATTTTTACATCGTGGAATACTGCTCTGCTATAAAAAATTACAAATTTGAGTCATTTGTGAGAAAATGGATGTACCTGAAGACCATAATCATAAGTGAGATAAATCGGATACACAAGCCTAAATGTGGCATAGTTTTTCTTATGTGAGTAACCCAAAATAAAAAGAGCATCATAAAAGATAGATGACAGGAGGCAAGGAGTGCTCTAGCGCCTTTCTCAAATGGGGCGAGGGGGGACCAAGAGATAGAGGAAGGGAGAAAAGGATTCAGATGTGCTGTGGACATACAGCACTGCCTTATGAGGCCTGTAATCACTACATACTGCCAACATGTACAAATAAAAAATCACATGTGAAGAAAATGTGTGCAAGTTAATAATCACCTATAATTATTTTATTGTCTTTTTGAGATAGGATCTCACTATGCAGCTCAGGCTGGTCCTGAGCTCACATTGTAGCCCAGGCTGGTCTTGAACTCCCAACAATCCTCCTGCCTCTGCCTCCTGAGTGCTGGGATTACAGGCATGCACCGCCATGCCCGGCAGTCACCTATAATTTTAATACTTTATTTTTCACTGAAAGTAACTTTCCCAGCTGATTGCTGCCCAAAAGATCTGTTGCAAAAGAAAACTATGTTACTAAGCAATGCAATAAAGAAATTGCTGACCAACTGCTTGTATAAAGGACAGAAGAACTTCAGCAAGCAAGAATACTTCAGCTTCCATCTGGACACATGGTGCTGAGGCAGGCAGCTTTCTGCTAACCTGACCTCTGTCACCCCCATTTCCCACTGGCCCAGCTGAGGGGGCCACATTACTTCCTGGACCTCCCAGGCCACAGCAAGGAGTAGCAAGAGCTTGAGGCAGCAGGTTGAGATCTTTTTCCTCCATCATGGAAGCCCTAGCACTTCATTTTATAATTGTATTGTTTTTTTAAAATTTATTTGTACATTTTAGATATACATGATGGTCAAATTCATCATAAGGAATTTGAACCTGTACCTGATATATTTTGGTTGCTTTTTTCCTTCAACCTCTCTCCCCCTTCTTATTTACAGAGTTTCATTTCCAGTTTATACTTTTCTGTTTTGTTTTCCTTTCCCTTCCTTCCTTTCCTCCTTCCCCCACCCTAGTTCCTCTTTCCTTTTGAACAATTTCTCCCCACCACACAGTATCTATTGTACACTTGGGTCCATATTTCACTCTTTCAGTTTCTCACACCAGGGAGACAATGCGATGTTTACACATGGCAGTCTTATTTATTTTACTTACTAGTATGGTCTCTGTATCCATTTACCTAGAAGTGTCTTAAATTCATCCTTTCTCATGGTTGAATATTATTCCATTATATTCTGGAGTGAAGTGGAATCTTGTTTTTTTTCTTCTTTCTTTCTTTTTTTTTTTGGTACTGGGGTTGAACTCAGGACCTTGTGTTTGCCAGGCAAGTACTTATTCTACTGAGCTATCTCCCTGGCTCCTTTTTTTTTTTTTTTTTTTTTTTTTCTTGAGGCAAGGTCTCGCTACACAGTATGGGCTGGCCTTGTGCTCTCCTTTTGTAGCCCCCAGGCTGGTCTCAAATTCACAGTGATCCCTGCTGTCTCGACCTGCTCAGCTTTGGTGTTATAAGCATGCACTACCACCTGAGTTCTGGGCCAGCACAGTGCATCCTGGGCTCAGGGCAGAGATGGCATGTGGGGCTGGGGATTGAACTTGGGACCTTGCACTTTCTGGGCAGGTGCTTATACCTCTGAACTATCTCCCCAGCCCTTAATTTGCATCTTTCCTGTGACTAGTGATATTGAACATATATTTATTTGCTGTTTATATATTTTTAGCTGAGAAGTGTGTATTCATGTCAGACACCCATTTTTGGGGGGGTTGGGTCTTTAAATTTGGGATGTTTGATCTTTTTCAGCTCTACATGTTCTAGATGTAAGGCATTTGAAGGGCAACTGGCTAAATTTTTTTTCCCACTCTGTGAGTTGTTCTTCAATCTTTTTTTTGTCATACAAAAGCTTTTTAATGTTTATTTTTTAAAACTTTATTTAAGTTATGGCTGGCTTTGCTTACCCTGGGGGGTGGGGCTAGTGCAGCATGTGGTGCCAGGGATTGAACCTCTGTCCCTGAAGTTGCCTAAGCTTGCTTAAGCAGGTGCTTTAGACCCCTGAGCTATCTTGCCAGCCCCATACAAAAGCTTTTTAATGAGATCCCAGCTACTTATTTTTATTTATTTATTTATTTATTTATTTATTTATTTATTTTGGTACTGGGGATCAAACTCAGGACCTTACTCTTGCCAGGCAGGTGCTTATGCAGCTGAGGTATCTCCCCAGCCTTGAGATCCTAGTTATTGATTCTTTATTTCCTGTGCAATCAGAGTTTTGCTCATGGGATCTTTGCTTAGACTATGAAAGTCCCAGCATTTATGGTGCTGTGGTCCTTTAAAGGAATGTTGTCTGCCCTCTGTCAGGGAACAGTAGGGAAAACAGAACAGGGTGCAGCTAGGCATCCTTGGGTTGCATCGGGGAGATACAATGAGAATTAAGTTTATTGTGTACATCTCATCACTACTATTGTCCAAGACTACTGCAGGCTGGGAATGCTGAGTGGTTCCCCAGACCCAGTCCAGCTTCTTGATCTCCACTATTATTTACAATGTATTTTTGTGTGTAAAAATTAAGGACTTGATATGATGATAACTGCTTGGGGCTCTCCTGGGAAAATGTCTACAGTCACCCCAATTGATAAAAGGTTAGTTTTTAATCTAATGTCTAATCTTCTGACATCCTAGTGAAACTTCATATTATATTAATTTTATGAATAACTTCTGCATAATACAGATGAGCATACGTTGAAATGGATAGGAAAGAATGAAGTTGGTGCTTTCTAGAATGGGACAACATGAGGCTCAAAGGTAGATGTTAACTTGACGGGCTCCTTCAGACACCACAGTTTACCTCTATTGGATGCCACACTTGAAAGACCATTGCTCTTCTGATCATTTTCTTACTGGCCTGAATCTTATTTCCAGCTAAAGCAGATTGAAGCCTTGAGGGGAAGCTGGATAATTTATCTTATTTCTGCTTTAGGAGTCCAGGGTGTTATGGTTTATGTCTAGTTGTCCCCCTAAAGCCTCGTGCAGTCATGGGGCAGGGACTTCTAGAGTTGGAGACTTGATTCATGAGGCACTGGGATTGTGTGTTTTAGTATTGATGAGATTATGGGTCTGAGTACTGCTGGGAATTATAGGTGTCGCCTGAGGCAGATAGGCTAAGGCAGAGAGCCTGAATGTAATATAAGAGAGACAGAGAGACAGACTGACTCGGTTGCTTTCAGCCTCCCTGGTTATTTCCATTGCCTCTGTCACCATTTTGTTGCTGTTCAACCACCATGAGCTGCTGCTCTCTGCCATCTGCCTCTCTGCCATCTGCCTCTCTGCCTTGGAGCCAGCCGAGTATGGACTGAAACCTCCAGTAATTGTGAGCTAAATAAACCTTTCCTTCCTTCATTTTGAGTGTTGGGTATTTGTCTCAGCAATGAGTAAAAAGTAATTAAGACACAGGGTCTATGTAAGTGTGGACCTACAGCACAGAAATCCACTTTAAATTGTGCCCCGAGTGAAGTATTAGGAAACCACTGCTAGTTTTGGTGGGGGAAGGAGTGTTCGAAGTCCAAATTTGTATTGGAGACCAGCTGTACACAAGTCGTGTAAACTTTATTGTTTGGGGGCTTCATCACCTGTAAAATGGCCCTCCCAGCATGGGCTGCCAACACATCTGGGTCAGAACAGCTGGGAATAATTCTTAGTTGGAAAACTAACTTGTGTGGGAAGGAGCGTGAGCTTCCATTATACACTGGCTGGTTGTAAACTCAAGCCCTGTCAGGGAGAAACCCTAATGGCCTGTTTTTCTATTTGGTCATGGTCACACATTTCTCGGGCACAGAAGGCATACATTTCCCAGGTGTCAGGTCCTTCTCATAAAATGAGCTGGGTCACCTTATTAGCTTTCTTGAGTTATTCACTAGTGGATTTTGGGAAACAGATGCTAAATGTTTACTGAAGCTTACAGACAGCCTCATGAGGCTTTCTTTTTTACTTTCAATAACCCTATCTAAGTAATGTGCCAGCTGAAAAAAAGCATTTCAAATGAAGAACTATGACCGAACAGAAATTAAAGTTATATTCCTTACTATCAAATAATGTCATGTGAATTAGGTGACCAGCGAACGGTGACTGGAGATGTCCAGTGAGGGGAATACAGCGGAGAGGGTCCTGTCCAGAAGCAGAGTAAAACCATATTTTCAATTTGGACTCTTTTGTAGGTTTAATCATCAGATATCCTGCTCTTTTTCTGGTTGAGAAAGCAAAGAGGATGAGCAGGTCTCAGGCCACAGAGTGTTGGAGAAATACGATTACACATGGTTCTTATAAACTCTATCTTGTCAACTCTGCACATGTTTTCTGTTTGCCCAAAAATCATGATAAAAGATTAGTTTTTTAAAAATTTCATTTGAACTATTATTCAACAATTTATTAAACAGTTCATGATTTCTACATTTCAAAAACTTTACTGTGGTAAACTATGTGTAATATAAAATTTGCCATGTTAACTGTTTTGAAATGCGCAATTCAGTTGCAGTAGGTACGCATATAATGTTATGTAACCAATACCACTGTTTATTCTTAAATCTGATGTCTAATCTCAGCTCCTGCAAGATAGAGTAATTAAACATTAACAGGGGAAAATGGATGGTGCTCCTGGGATCAAGTATTATTTGCTTTCTTCCTGCCCAGAAAGGTGGACAGTGCCTGAGACCAGCTATTGCTAGTCTGTATCCACCCACACTGATCTGTTTTGAACTTTTGCTTTTAATCTAGGAAGGTTGTAAACCACAGAGAAAAGCTACGAGGTCTGTAAGTGCTCCAAAAAGAAGTTCCAGCAGGACTATGCATCTGGCGTGGGGAACTTTCTGAAGTTCATATTTGGGAGAAAGTTATTTTAGCCCTGCAGTGATTAGAGGGAATTCATAGGCGTTTAATTTCTAAGCTTTTTCAATTAAAACTGCATATTGATATTATATAAAAGGGAGATCCTTAAAAAAGTCCTGAAAGATGTGTGCATTAAAGGAAATCAACAGAGCACAGACCCAAGTAACTTAAGATTTTTTGCCTCTCAGAAGCTTATAATATTCAGATCTAGCCAGTTTGGTGCTTACAGAGCTTTCTTCTGTCTTAATGTCCCAAATGAACACCCACACGGTCTTCTCAGACACTGTAATCTAACTCCAGGTAGCAGCAAAGCATAAGGTTCCCTTTGGAGGATTTATGGTCTATTCCAAGGCCGCAGCTCTCACACGGTTGTGAAAGACCTAGAATTGGAAGGTTTAGTTGTAAATAACTCTTAAAGAGAAAAATAGGAATGGGGCTATTGATTTAACTTACATTTTTATGAGTCGCCCAAAGATTTCCATCACTATAATTATATGCATTTCAAATATGGCAAAATGTTAGCATTTGTTAAATCATTAGGGCCACTATGTGGGTGTTGGCTTTATTTTTCTATCTTTTTGGAATTGGCAGGGTTTTATAATCTCAAGCGATTGAATCTGCACATCCTTTGAAAAAGACTTAATTGTTGCCTCAGGGCCCACAAGAAGATCTTGTAACATTGATCCAAGGCACTGCAGCATACAGTGAAAGGACATTGTTGACAGTTTCTAAAGATTGTCCCCAAGTCGGCTGGTTTGGAAACTACAGTGTGTGAACTGAGAAAATAAATGGTTCTGCTTCTTTAGAGCTTGAGGCTTTGCAGGACATAATGAAGATCCCTTAGTAATTAACATGCCTTGTTTGTTTTTAATTCTTTTGAATGTAATCAAGGAAAAGAACTGAGAAGAAAGAAGTGCGCAGGAGGCGCCCGGAAGCACTTTGGCACTCTCCAGTGCGGCCGGCAGATGAATAACACAGTGGGAGAAGGCTGAGTGGGGCCTAGTTGTGTGTTCTTCAGTAACATAGGAATCATGCCTTACTTCAAAGCATTGTTTCTCTTCAAGTGTGTCCAGTCTGTATCTTATAGCTTCACAAAATACTTTTGGTGATGCTAGGGGGATTTCAATGCACCAAGTGTCTTTGAGTAGCTGTCTAAAGGGATAAAGCTGAGGGAAAGGAGAGGGTAGACAGAGGGCATCTGGCCACAAAGACTCTGAATTTCACTGGCCCATAGAAGAATTTTTTGGCTGGTACCTCTGGGAAATGGAGTGGTTTGAAGCAAAGATTTCCAGCCATACAGATTCTTAATGACAAAGTGGTCTTAGGGTGGTTACAGGAGGGAGGACGCTTTTAACTGCAAGCAATGAGACCCAGTGAGGGATGGCTTCAGCTGCGAGTGGATTTATTATCTCATAGAACAAATCGTTAAGCAGCCATGCTCCACCAGAAGCTTACCAGCATTTGGGCTCCGCTCCTCTGACTTTCTGGATTGTCGTCTTCTCTTCGTCGGCTCCGGCCTGCCGCAGCTCTGAACATCACGCTGTTCATAAGAGTGTCCGGTGGTTCATTCACGCAACTCCTGGAGAGCCAAAGTGTGCATTCGTTAGGACATTTTGATTCAGGAAGATCGAGGAAACTTCTCAACAAAGAGGTGTAGGAAGCAGGTGCTATAGTGGATACTAAGGTTAAAAAGATGGTGAGGCTCTAGAAGATTAAGAGAGGAAGATGTCTGCACAATCCTTTCTGTCCTTCAGCTTTCTCTGGGAAAATCGAGGTGCAAGACAACTGCATGTGCCCGCTAAGACTTACTCTGTAAGCCAGGGATAAAGTCAGAAGCCGACGCTGCAGTTATCTGATATTGATCTTCCATATTTTAAGCGTTTACGTAAAGATTTTCAAGGTTGCAGAGGAACCTTATGGAACATTATATGACACTGGCTCAGAAATGGAGGCCTAGGTGAAGTATTTCTAAGTGGAATGACCCAGTGCAGGGGTCTCCAACCCCCAAGCCATGTACTGTTGCAAATCTGTAGCCTGGCAGCCTGAAGTGAGCGCAGCTGCACAGCAGGGGGTGAGCGGTGGGCAGCACAAGGCTTCCCCTGAGTGCAATTGCTCCCCACCACCTGCGTGGGCGCCTGCGCTCCCCAGCGCTGTCAGGTCAGCGGTGGCTGCCGAGGCAGTGTGAGCCCTGCCAGGAAGTGCGTGGGCGAGGCACACAGTGGCTGCTTATGAGACTCTAATCCTGAAGCCGTCACTGCCCCTCCGCGTGGAAAAATTGTCTTCCATGGAACCGGCCACTGGTGCCAAAACAGCAGGGGACCACTGATACAGGACAAAGAGGGAGGAAACGGCCAGGGTAGAAAGTAACGCTTCAAACAAAATTCTCTTAAGGGAAGAAGGCTCGAACAATTGGTGTGGTACTGGGTTAGAGTTGCAGGAACCACTATGAACTCTTGGAGGGCTTACTATATCTGCAAGTGGTTACACCTTGAAACCTTCACCAATACATTGAACATGCAACAAGCCTCCTGCATCATTGCCTTGCTGGTTTGGCAAGAGGGTCTAGAAGCAACGGTGCCCTCGGAGTACTGTGCACATCTGGGCTCCAATTTTTTTTTTCTTTTTTTCAATTTTTTTATTGTTTAAATTTAACAATGGTTATATTACATGTTTTCATCATCAGATCAGTTTAGATTAATACATATAGGTATATAAGATTGATCAAACAATTAAACATTAACCTTTCTAAATCCACATTACTTTTTGTTTTTTTCTTTTCCCCCTTCTTTTCTTTGAAAGTTGACATATTGCATATTGTCCTCACAATCATTCTATAGAGTGCAGTGTGTGGGCATGACCCATCTCCCTATTGATGTTGCA
>PVJA010057728.1:0-10343 GCA_004027025.1 Myocastor coypus
TGTAACTGCTTATATCACATTTTATGGAGAGTTATTAGAATATCAATGATTGTCAGAAAATATGAATTCCAAGCTAAGTCAAAATGTTTGATATTCAGAAAGTCAGTGATGATAACCTCAATTACCTAGGTTATAGAGTAATAGTATCACAAAGCTTTTCTGCTAGAGGGTTGAGAATGTAACCTGACAGACCCAAAATTGGAGAAAAAGAAGGGCTATGAGGATAGCCAATGTTTTGGCCCTAGCCCTTCAAGGTCAGTAAGGACTCAAGACATAAGAGAACCTGTGCTATAATATCCTGTAACTCAGAAGTGTCTCAAATTTTCTGGCAAAGCAAATTATGGGACCTCAGAGCAAAGGGATGAATGAACTGTAGTGCGTCTAAGGAGAGTCACCCAAAGAAAAACATTCTCTCAGGCTTTCACAGAAAGCAAACTGGCCAAGCAATGGCCGTGACTCATCCTGAAGTCTGACACTGACAACACTTCTACAAAGCACTCTATATGGTTCCAAAGTTAATCTTGAGGGGATTTGACCTTGGAATATATAAAGATGAATGTTTTTTTATACAAGTCTTGCTTTGACTTGCCCTTGATTACCCAGCAAAAAAGCTTAATTACGAGGCATGAAATACAGGAATAGATTGATGACATGAGCTGTAGGAGGCTAGGATCAATAGCCTCCAATGTTGCAAGTTTCACTGGTGGCCCACTGCAAATTTGGAACATTGGTCTGTGTATACATCTGCTTCCTCTTAATTCAAAGAGAATAATTTTTTTTTCTTTCCTTAGCAACATCAATAGGAAGGTGGGTCATGCCCAAACATTGTGCTCTGTATAACTATTGTGAGGACAATATGCAGTGTGTCAACTGTTAAAAAAAAAGACAAAAAAATTAATGTTTATTGAAAGTGTTAATGTTTAACTGCTTGATCAATCTTGTACACCGATATCTATTTATCTAAACTGATCCGATGATGAAAATATGTAATATAACCATTGTTAAACTTAAAAATTAAATTATATTTGGTAACAAAAAATTAAAAAAGGTTTAAAAAATGAATTAGACATAGCAAGAAATTAATAGTAATTAATAAGCTGAACAGTTATAACAATATACTAAAATAAATGTTATATGAATATACACTTAGTTCATATTTATATTTTCCACTTAATATTTTCAGACTAAATTTGACTGCAAGTAACTGCAACCATTGAAAGTAAAACCATGACTAAAATATTACCACATATTTGATTTTGAAGAAAGCAACGTATTTTGTGGCTATGATATGAGGGAGAGAAACCTCTAACCTGCTCGATGTCCAGCTACAAGTTGCTGTTTTCTAAAGTTTAAGAATGAATTCTGTGAAGAACAAAAGATAGAATATACCTATCACAGAAAGAAAGCTTCTGCCGGAGAGACAGACAGGAGTCCCAAGTTGGATGCTTGAGAACCCTGCCTTTCCTCGGATTTTTAATAGAACAAAACTACAAGGCGAGGTGGGTGGTGCGGGGGATGGGCAATGCCAAGGTAGACATGAAGCAGGACAAAACTATAGTGAAAAAGTAAGATTCCAAGCACAGTTGCTCGGGTACGATTGATTAAATTTAGATCAAATGGGGAAATGAGTCATGTAGCAAGCGAGACATGAAATAGAATGGGTCTTTTTCTGGAGAGGGTGTGTCAGTGGCTCTTGCTGGCTTTCGCAAGGTGATTTATGTCTGTTTAGAATCTTTATCACTGCTGTTTATCTTTAGGGTAAGTATATCGGTGCATTTATCTGGAAATCTGGTTCTCTTGCTTGTGTCTGTGTCTCTGTCACAGTTGCAATGCAGCCTCACTTTTGCCCTGGTTCCTTTGCAGGCCAGCTCTGCCTGACTGTAACAATTCTACCTAACTTAGTTGTCTGCAACAGTTGATATGTCCCATATCATTTATTCCCATAAATGCTAAGAAATAATATTTCCAGTTACATACACCCTTCAGATAAAAAATGGAAAAAGTGGAGGTGCTTGCTATTGGGCTATGGATCAAGCTGCACCTACAGCACCAATTTCATCTCTACAATAAACAAAAAGGATGCTATTTCTCAGTATATTTTTGCTACGTTAACACATTCAGGCAGTCAAAGAAGGATAACGTTTCAGTAAACCAGTAAAGAAAATTTGTATGTTTTATAAGTATACTGGAAACAATACCTATTATAAATATATGCTTGTGTTAAATATTTTAAGTCAGAATGTGAGCAAATAAAGTCTAGACATCTCAAGACTAATTTTGAGTTTGCTATCAAATCATTTTAAAAGAGAGAAAATGTTGACTTAAAGTTTAATATCTTGTTTTATATCCATTTAATCAACGTATCTGTTAACTTCACACTCACTGACATCCTTTGTGCTATTTTTCAGCACATTCTTAGGCCATTTCATTGTATGTCATAAATTCTTTTGATATCAATCTAACTTCTTAAAAAATGTTTCCTAGGAAAATATAAATAACATTGGAGCTATTTAAAATAGCAAAAGAGGCTGTGAGTATAGCTTAGCTAGTATGCACAAGGCCAGATGTTAAATCTCGAGCATGAAAAACAAAACTCATCACAATAATTTTAAGAAATTGAAAAAAAAAGTCTAGCAAGATACCATCAGAAGATTACAATGTACAAACCCTCACAACTAGTCTCTACACAGAAATAAAAAATAAATCACACTGAAGAATTTCTAGCAAAACTCTACTCTTCCATTCACTTAAGAAATATTTATAGATGGATCATTTTATCCCAAAAATGATGCTTGGTATTGAGAGCCCCTATTTGTGACAGTTCACCTTGATTATCAACTGATAATTGTCAATTGCCTTGAGATACCTACAGGGGGTTAGTAAAGCATACTTCAGATTGTTTCTCTGTAAGCCTCAAGGTGTGACTTTTAAGACTATATCTGCTCCCTGGCCATTTTATGTAATGTCCTTCCCCTGTTCTCTGCATCTCTCACGTCGTGCAGTAAGCACCGGTACTCTGTCAGACTCCTCCATCCCATTTCTGCCTTGGAGCTAAACAAAACATACACTGCAACCTCTGAAATCGTGAGCAAAAAGTTCTCCTTTAAGTTGTGTGTGCCAGATATTTTATCTTAAGAAAGGGAAGCCAAGGCACTGTTCTTGTGCATCATCCTCTTAGCTGACCAATAAATCATAATAAGGAAATCACATAAACAATCCAAATTTTTAACAAGTCAGTACCATAGAAGAAAAGTTTAGGATGATTTGGATGACTAGGCAAGGTAGCCAATATCAACAGAAATAGAGGAGTATTTTCCCAAGTTACTTTTGAAAATATAATTAATGATATGTATCTGATTTTTTAAATATTTTTTATTTACAAAAATACTTCATGTTTGTCATTTTTGTTGGTTTTCACCATGTTATCTAAAATATCCTAGGGGGTATAAATAGCTTAATATGTAAACCAGGAAACTAGGCAAAATGTATTTTTTATCTTTTAGCTTAAATATTACACACCGGAAGCCTAGAAATTGATATATCTTTGGCACAACACCTATTTGAATACAGAATTTCTTCAGAACATTAAAGCATAATGAAAGTTGGGAAACATGAAGCATGGCTTTCATTTGAAAACTAACCCTTTATTTTTGGGTTTTATTTTCTGGTGCTGCGGTTAAAACCCAGTACCTCACTCATGTATGGCAAACATCCCACCACTGAGCAAAATGCCCACTCCCCAAATGAGCCCTTGAATTTATGAGTCATCAAATACCAATGCCAAGTACTCAACATAATTAAATATGAAAAAATTATTCAAAAGATCATATTATCTATGAATAAATGGGTATATTATACATATTTTCAAAATAAGTAGCAATTTACTATATAAAGAAATGAGCATGAATTGATTTACAAAACGTACTTATTCACAACTGATGCATTTAATAGCTAGCAACTTGCTAAGGTAAGAACACTATAAAACTACCTTTTTAATTAAAACAAAGCCTAGAGAGGCTAACTGGCCATTCATTTACTAAGTCAGTGTTTATAGATTGACTATACATGATACTACTCTAAATCTTCAATGATTAACCCACCTCTAGACTTTTCTTCATGTATTTACTAGCGGGGCTACAATGTCTCACTATACAGATAGGACTCATAATCATCCTCCTGTTTTCAGCCTCCCAAGTGCTGAGCTTACAGGTGCATGCCACCATGCCCAATCTTTGTTTAGGCTTATTTGAAAAATTATGTCACAATATCTGCGTTAGGAGGATATTATTGGGAAGTCTGTGACATACTCTGCACTTATATTCAGTGGACCTTTCTAATTTTTTTAAAATTAATAAATGCAAGCTTGTGGGACTGTCTGGGTAGCCTAAGAACTTTCAGGTGAAGTAAAGAGTTATTACCGTGGAACACAGTAAATTTAGAGCCTCCACTGACAAACTGTTTTGCTGCTTTGTGGTCTTGTAAGATGAGATATCATTAGGAAAAGCCACATAAAGCTTTTGCAGCTGTGTTATATAAAAAGTGGAGATAATTTAATAGAAAATGTTGTCCTTTGAAGAATGCTGATTGCTTATTTCTTTCCATAAAGACTTCTCATCAGAGGGGCTCCAGCAGCTGTGAGAAGGCATCCTGCCATCGATGTTCCCAGACATCCTCTCATACAAAGTTTCCCACGTGCTGTGTTGTATCTGAAGCATTCTGCTTTTTCTTCCTTTCTTCTGTTCTTCTTTTCATGTTATATGGAATGTTGGAATGTTGAATATTTTGTGACACTGGAATTTTACTATAAATAAGAAAAACATCTGCTGAAGTCAGGAGGTGCTATATTCAGGATCATGGAACCCTAAAGCTATAACAATTCTATAATTCTATAATGTTAAGGATTTCTCCTTAACAGCTGGCAGCCATCACAAGTTACTGCAGGTCATACCTCTTCAGAGGATAAGTTCAAAATTTGTCCCATGCAAAATAGAAAAGAGATTTGATGGAGAAGAGAAAGGTTCAAGTGCTTTTTTAATCATGTTAGAATTCTCCAACTTGAAAGTCCTATTTTCTCATAATTAGTTTGAGAAAGGTTGCTTGATCATAAATTTTACCTCATAAAAATCACTGAGCTTCAGAAATGTAATAGCTTCATGTCTTCACTGAGTTCAAAATAATCCCATAATTCTTGTCAAATGCTTTATATTCAATAATTTAGAGTTCATCATCACTAAATGGATAATGGTTTAATGCTATTTCCATGTACAAAATGCTGCAAACTAAATATATTACACACTGCCATGGTCCAAAACAATTGTCAGTTTGATGCATAAAGTAGATATTCATTTGCCCATTAATTCATTTCTTCCACAAGTATCTATTGAGCATCTCTTGTGTGTTGAGTACTCTTCTAGGTACTGAAAATACAACTACGAACAAGAGAAACAAAATTCTCTTTTCTCACAAAGCATAACATCCCTTGGTGTGGGCTGGAAGTGGGTGGGAGAGAGAGACAGACTGATTGAGATTGGTGCTGGTACTAAACAAAGGAATGAAATACTTTATGGTTTGTGCAATACAATGGGAAGACTTTTTTTCTTTATTTAGGTCAGGATTTACAGGGTCTCACTACGTATGTAGATCGGACTCATAGTGATTCTCCTATGTTCAGCCTCCCAGGCACTGGGGTTACAGGCTGGTGCCAGGAAACCTAGTCCCAATCACTGTCTCATCACGCCCTGAGGGTGTGGTGGGCATGACACACAACAGATCAAACCCTGGCTACTACACTCTGTCACAGCAGGAACCTAAGTCTGCTGAGCTATCAGGCTAGCCCTTGAAGGACAGACATTAAGGTAGCTCCCAAGATCTGGATCTACACCACCTGCCATTTATTTATTTATTGATATTAATTTAATGAGAAAGAAATTATAATGAAATAGTTTCAAAACAGGTTAGTAAGATAGTTACAATAATTCATATATTGCATATTGTTGTTTTCATAGTAGCTATTCAGAGTACAAGATGCAGATGTTATATTTTTATCTTTATTTATTTATTTATTTATTTATTTATTTTACATTTTAAGGAAGGGTCTACAGGGTGTTCAGAGTCTCATTAATAGGTTAGACTCATAATGATGTGCCCATTTACAGCCTCCCAAGACCTGGGATTACAGGCGTGTGTCACATGCCCAATCTCAATTGCCATCTCAGGGCTGTCTTCTCAGTTCAATGAGAAGAAAGACTTATACTAATAGTGTTTAGATAAGGTATCATGTCTGAGGGCTTGCCAAATGGCTCAGCAGATTAAAGTACCTTCAAGCAGGTACAGGGGTCTGCCATGCTGGCTCCACCCCCATGGTGCGCTGAGATGGCACTTGAGACTGGCATGGTGGCACGTGCCTGTAATGCCAGCTCTTGGGAGCCTGTAAATAGGCAGATCACTACAAGTCTGACCTAATAGTGATACTCTGAACACTCTGTAGAGCCTTTCTTAAAAGTACAAAAAAAAAAAAAGACCTAAGAGAAAGTAACTGTATATCTATCCTATTTTATTCATTACAAAATGGTCCTTCATTTATATCCCCCTTGTTTGCTTTGTTTTGTCAGAGATGGGTGTTCCATTGTCATTCAAATAGTGTAGGTGCATAAATTTATCAAAATGACCCAATATAGTGCAATAATCCATAATAGTAGTGGGTTATCAGCAGAACTGGCCATGTCAGAAGTTGTTCACTTGAGCCTTTTACAGCTCAGCGTATTAATATGGCTTTACTCTTTATACCTCATACCACCTGATATTCAGGACTTTTTATAATCTCTTCCTTTTGCATGAGGGTGGGACTTTTGGTTTGATTTTAACCAATCCAATACGACAAAGGCGATAGAACTCAGGTGATTATGTGTAATTGGAAGGATCTGTCTCTGTCTCTGTCTCTCTCTCTCTCTCTCTCTCTCTCTCTCTCTCTCTCCCCACTTTCTCTCTCTCCCCACCCTTCTTTCTTTTTCAGGCTTTGAAGAGGCAAGCTGGCATAAATCACGTAAAGACAAAGAGTCTTCTAACAACCCAAGGGAGCTTGGAAGCATATCCTTCCCTGACCCTGGCTGACATGTTGATTGCAGCTTTGTGAAATACTAAGAGACCCAATTCAGCTTTACCTAGATAGACTTCTGACACACAAAAACTGAGATAATGAATGTGTTCTATTTCAACTTACCGAGTTTATGCTTTGTTATATGGCAGAGAAAATACAAACAGAGTAGACTACATGCTTTCAGGCCATAGAGATAACTATAACTATAAATTAAAATACCTCCAAGTAATTTTTGGATAATTAGGTTGTGGCTTTAGTGAAGGAATATTTTCAAGAGTAGTGTATCATTAGGTTAAATAATTCTCTTGTGTTAACAGATTTGCCACACAAGTCCTTAAGGCCCACATTAATCAGATGAACTAAGCCATCACACAGGACTGTCGTGTTTTACTGAATGAACTAATTTATATCCAAACCTATGATGGTCCCATCTGTGTTCCTCACCCAATTTTCAGGTCAATGGGCCTATTTAAATGACATAAGGATATTTGGGCTTCCTAGACATAGCATAGTTTACTAGGAACTTCTACTGATGTCATTTTCATAGAACTCAACCTAAGTCTAAAAGAGTTTCCCCAGTTTACAAGAAGGAAACTGAGGCAGGCAAAACTAACAAACTGAAATCGAGTTAGTGAGTGGCAGCAGTGAAACTGAAGCCACTGATCACTCTACAACAGCTACTTATATAAGAAATTGACTGATTTGTTCCTGCAGTCTATCCTGAGCTAACAGAGTCATTTAGAGTAGCCTCTAAGTTGAGGCAGCTCCTTCCTTATGCCTTTGTGGGAAGCCTAACTCAGCATCAAAGCTCTGCTTTTAATCCCAAACAGCTACCAGCCACATGTAAACAAAAGGGACTTAACTAAAAAATATTCCTTTGTGGGAAGGCTAATATAGAAAAACACATTAGCTATATTTGAAGAGGCATTCAGGGTACTGGAAATAAAAATACAAGTAAGAACTCCTTTCCTCCACTTCCATTATCATGAACAGGAACTTTTTGTCTGGGATATGGAACCTCCATCTTTTCAATTTGATGTGTAACATCCTAAGGGAGGGGAATGACTTCAAAGGGACTACAAGACCTCAGTCTCTACATGGGTAAGATATTTGATTGATGACTTTCATGGCAGATTTCTGAGAAAGAATCTAAGTGGAGGTATGCAAAGGCAAGCACAGTTTCCATTATGTGTTCCAGGCAGGAGAAATCAGTAGACAAGTTCAGGAAGCAGGAAGCAGCTTGCTGTGCACAGAAACTCTCAGTACTTGTATGTTAATAATAAATGAAGCATAAAACATGAAATAGTGACAGAGTAAGCATTAAGAATAATACATTAAATTGTTGGATGTCTATTATATGGCAAGCTGTATGGTAAGAACTTAACTCTAGATAGTAATTTAATTCCAACAACTGAGTCAAACTGCACAATGATTATGTTTTTCTTTTCTTTTGGTTTGTTTTTTGCCAAATGAAGAAACCAAGGTTTGGAAAGCTAAATGGCCTCCACAAACTTCCCCCGCTAATACTTGGATAAGTTGACATGTGATTCTAAAAGCCTATAAGTCTAAACATATTTATCTTTTCCATGACACATGTTTCAATATAATGTGCACGAATTATAATTCTCTGTCATGTTTTGGGTCCCTACAATTGACACAAGTACTACTTTGCAATACTTGTGAATTTCTATGCTATAAATGTGACTGTATTGCCAATTTCAAACTTCACTGCTCTTACTGAATATAAACACAAAGCAAGGGAAAAATGTACCATAATATATTAGTTTGACATATTTCCACTATACAGCCATAGTAAATGAAAATAACCTCAAGGATATGGATATCTATATATAATAAGTATATATATATATATATATATATATATATATATATATAGTAAAATAAGGAGGAAGTGATACTTATAAGTTATACTTATATATGTTTACTATATATAGTAAATTTACTTTTTTATTTCATACAATATGTATTATTTGCCAAATTTTAAATTTGTTCTAATTAGATATTAACATTAATTGCTGTTAGTCTTCCCCATAAATGTCATTTTTCTTGCACTTCATTTCCTCAAAGTCAAACTCAGATCCTGTCATCCTTTTATAGATGTCTTTAGTATCATCACAGGTTGTCTCAAAGTGAGTTGTAACATCATATGCACAGGAAATAAAGACCTGGCTGTCTGTTCCCAAATCTTTTGGTACAAGGAGGTCACTGATGCTAACTAACAAACTTCTGTTCAATCAGTTCCGACAACTCCAAAGCTGGTCTGATTTCTTTCTCTGGTTCCTTCATTTTGACAGTTGTGCTAACAATGGCACTGTACTTCCCTTGTGCTGCCACATTGTATGCAGAGGAAACCATGAAAACATGGATATCTGATTTTCGATTGACTTGGTTCTGTGGAAGAATTATCTGACAGGAATTGGCATCATTAGTATTCTTGATGGGGTAGCTGAGGATGTATATAACTCTGATCACCTGGCCCACTTTTTATACCTGATCATTTACATAACTTGGGTCACAAATGAGCTGCTTACAACGAGCAATGTCTCCTTCAGATTTTACACCAACCACTTTTCCGTTCTGCACAATTATTTCTTCAATTGGTTTATTCAACATGTTGGTACCACCAAAAATAGCACTTAGCCTTGCAAATCCCTGTGGCAGTTCTCCAAGGCCATAAAGAGGATAAAGATACGGGCTTTTGCCGTACCTTGCCAAAGACTCGCTGTAAAGTTTAATTCTATCAATAGTTTCCCAACACGGTTGATCGAAGTAGTTATCGGTTCGACACAGTGCAAGAGAATGACCAGTAAAATCTGTAACATCTTTACCCAAGTCAAATTTCTTATACAGATCTCGCATTGTGGTTTTCTTAGGATCAATGCCCTCAAATGTTCTAGAGTCTTTTTCATCAAAGTTGGCAACATACACTAGGAACATTCTTTTTTTTTTTTTTTTTTTTTTTTGGTGTTGTTGTTGTTGTCTTTTTGAGACAGGGTCTCGCTATGCAGTTCAGGCTGGCCTTGAGCTCACTTTTGTAGCCCAGGCTCGTCTCGAACTCGCATCAATCCTCCTGCCTCAGCCTCCCGAGTGCTGGGATTACAGGGGTGCACCACCATGCCCGGCTTAACACTAGGAACTTTCTGAAGCAACGTTTTTCAAACAGTCCCATTAAGCTAGATGCCAGGGCCTCTGCTTCAGTAGAAGGAACCTTATAGATTTTTCCTCC
>PVJA010057729.1:0-10950 GCA_004027025.1 Myocastor coypus
CCTTAGTCCTTCTCTGTTAAAGCCTCCGGACTCTGGAGGACGCTATGGGCACATTAATGAAATAAGCTTGAATAAATTCATGCACCCTTACATCTCAGAGCTAGCTGGGCTTGAAAAGTTACTATGTGGACATGGGAGCCCATAAGAGTGACACAAAAATAAAAAACAAGGAGAATCAGCCTTGGTGTCAGAAGGATGAGGATTCTAACCAAGAAGGAACAGCCTGTGACTGAACCCTAGTCTGGATGACATGCGCCTGACTGTGCGCCCAGACAGTAGGAACTCCTTCGCTTTGTCGCACTCTGCTCCAGCCTCAGAATACCGAGACTGCTTCTGGTGAGGAGATGGCAACCAAGTTCAGCATCTTAACATAAATGCTGGAGTGCAGATTTTCAAATTAGCTGGCAACAGGGCTCCGTTCTCTTCGGCATATGGAAATCAGAGGCGTGTAGGGCTGTGGAAACTCTCATTTGCTGACTGATCAGTGTTTTGTCCTTGGTACCTAAGCCCAGAGCACAGCCACCATAAAGCGTCTACAGAGGTGCTTGCTTGTGTGCAAATGGCTAGAGGGAGGGAGACGGGGGTCCAGTTTGACAGAGTGTGATGACGCAAGGACTGCCACCAGACCCATCAGCCCAGTGTCCGAAGAGAGGCTAGGTGGGTGCACGTCTGCCTTCTCGGCTCCTGGTATCACTGTGGTACAATGTTTTCAGGTTTTCTGGAAGAGGTCGCATTTAATGTTCCTGGTCTTTCAGGAAGAACAATGATTTTCTAGTTCAGTTTTTCTACTCAAAAGTAATTTTCTGCTTTTCCTTTCACTGTAAGTAAAATGTGTTTCATATCTTAACTAATGAGACAATTCACTATTTGGTATTACCATCCTAAGTTTCTTTGTTTTGCAAAGTTTTATTATTTGCCTTTTCAAATATAGAAGTTAAGGCTCACAAAATTAATCCACAATCACATCCAACCTTAACCCAAGCTTAATCTATGCACACTATTAGTTCCATTCAGACACTATAGGCTGTGTCCAACAGTACTTTCTATCCTGAATATCTGTTTATAGGGCCATATTTCCATGTCTTTGAACCAGACATATTCAATCTTAAAAGAGTTACAGACTTCTTTTGTATAGACTAAACCCAATTGCTAATCTGTTTTCCCTTATGGTGAGCTTTAAAAATAAAAATGTGCTTGGCAATAAGCTACATTGAAACTTGAAAGGGTGATGAGTCTTATTGGACTGTTGGCTCATTTGTAATGCAACAATGTAAGATTAAACAAAGGCTTCTTTGTTTTGTACATTATTCAGAATTACTTCTGACTTCAATGATAGTAGCTAGGCATTTCCAGGAGAATGCCTATACAATTCTGGATCCTATAAGCAAACTAATGTTTGCCATTTGCTCTAAGCAGAAAAATGGAGAGGAGTGTACACGATCATACTACTCACATGCTACAACCTACGTGACAGTTAACTTTTTCTTGTGCATCTCTAGTTGTGAGGAATACTATCAATCCCAAACATCACAAACATGTAAAGCCTGCTCCATTCAAAACTGAAAGGATTTCTGTTATCCTCTTCAAATCCAACATTACGAATACCTTGTACTTACAGCCAACATGCTTATTTACAGCAAGTCCATTCTCTATGGCTGTGTCTTGCCATTCTTTAGGAGGATGACTAAAAAAAATTTTGGGCACCCCTGACTGAGCATGTCCTCATTTATACAGGCAAATGATAAAAATCCCTTACTTAGGAAGCAACAATAAAAACACATAAAGAAGGACAGGCCAGATAGCTCAGAGGGCTAAAGCACCTGCCCAAGCAGGGGCAGGGACTGGCTTTTGACCCCCAGTGTGCTGTGCTAATCCCCAACGTGCTGAGAGGGCAATTGACACTGCGAGTGGTGGCATGTACCTGTAATCCCAGCACTTGGGAGGCTGAAAACAGGAAGATCATTACAAGTCCAATCTGTGCCATGAGACCCTGTAGACCCTGTACTAAATACATTTTTTAAAAAACAGTGATAATGCAAAGATACAGAAATCCAGGATATAAAAAGATCTACTCAAAACATATAAAAGACAGTATGTAACTTAACAGCACAAAATGAATAACCCAAATAAGAAATAAGAGAACCAAACAGGTATATCTCTAAAAATGACCAATGTACGCTATACGTTATTAATCTTCTGAAAAACATAAATCAAAATGATATGATTTGCTACTTTATATTAGGACAGAAATTATCAAACTAGCAAATGATCAAATTGACAACAGTATAGAGAAGTCTCACACTGTCAATGAGAATATATACTAGTACAGTTATTATGAAAACAGCATGAAGTTTTCTAAAGGAATTAAAAGGAGAATTTTCAGGGTCGAGGATGCAATTCAGTGATACAGTGGTTGCCTAGCACGTACAAGGCAGTTAACCCCAATCACTTAGGAATAAAATGATATCATCTAAGATAATAAAGTCACCAGCATAAGAAGCTGCCTGTCTGAATACCCACATTGAATGTAGCACTACTGAGAACAGCCAGAACAAAGAAACAACCTGTCTGCCTGTCTTAGTTACTTTGTACTCGTTGCTGGAACAAATACCCAAGACCCAAAATGAAGCAAGGAGAGACTTATTAGCTCACAGTTACTGGAGGTTTCCGTCCACACACAGCTGGGTCCATGGCAGAGAACAGCAGTTCATGGTGATCGAACAGTGACAATGGTGACAGAGGCAATGGAACAGCCAGGGGAGCAAAGAGCAACTGCCAATCAGGGCAGCAGAGCAACAGCACTAGTCTGTCTCGCGGTCTCTCTCTAAATTACATCAGGCTCTCTGCCTTAGCCTACCTACCTCAGGCCACACCTATAATTCCCAGCAGTATTCAGACATCAGTACTAAAACACATAATCTCAGTGACTCATGAGTCAAGTCTCAATCTATACAAGTCCCCGCCCCATGATTGCAGGAGGCTTGGGGGGGGGCAGACATAAATCACAATACCGCCAATGGACGACCGGGCAAAGACAGTATGATAAAGAAACACAGGGGTGTGGAGTCCAGTTCTAAGAATGCAGTCTCCACTCAACATGGATGATGTTAGAGAAAATTACGCCAATGTGAAACAAGCTACACAATGGAAGACAGGTGCATGATTTTACCAATAACAAATAATGGATTCAAAGATAAAGAGAGAGCAAAATAATAGTCATGGAGTAGTGTGGAAAATAAGGATAAATAACTGAAAAGATATAAAGTACCTAGTCTACATAGAGGTACTAAAATTACGCTGCATTTCGAATTCAAGCTAGATGACAAATTTGTTTCTCTTGCCATCAAACGAAATGATCAAGCCGGGCGTGGTGGCTCACGCCTGTAATCCCAGCACTTGGGAGGCTGAGGCAGGAGGACTGGTGCGAGTTCGAGACCAGCCTGAGCTACAAAAGTGAGCGCAGGACCAGCCTCAACTGCATAGCGAGACCCTGTATCAAAAAGACAAAAAAAAAAAAAAGATCAAAGATGGAGTATGTGCCATTTGCTTAACGTTACGAACACTCTGATTATATGTGTATATGTGTGTATGCACATACATATGTACATACATATTACAACATGCTGTCTACACAATAAAAATACTTGGAAAACATCCTTATTTTACTACTTTATTATAAAAATTCAGGGATGATGGTATTTATAGAGTTCCTTCAAGAATGGTATTCAACTATGCAATGCTTACCAATAAAATCGATAGGAAATTACACATAGCATATCTTGGATTGTTCAGTAACTGTAAATATAATTAACTGATCTAGATCTAGTCTTCACTTTCACTATGCTGCTTATTATCCAAAACCCACTTATCAACTAACAGTACTACATCCCTACAGAGCCCGTGCTGGGGTTCTTACTGTGACACGTGAGAGGTGCTAGGAAATGGATCTCATTAAAATACAGTTTTACAACACAATACAATAACCACTGAGATCGGCATGCCCAGATGGAGATAGAATTCCATAAACTAGTTAAAACATAGCTTGACAGGTACGGAAAATGGCAGAATAAAGAATTATTCTGCAAGAACATTAAAAATTTTTTTTTGTTCTCAAAGGCAGAAGATGAGTTCGTCTATTGGCCAAGTCGAGAAGAATCCATGAACTGTGAGGCTTTTACTGTCACCCTTATCAGCAAAGACAGACTATGCCTCTCTAATGAAGAACAAATTATCATCCATGACTTTATCCTTGAGGCAACACAGGTGAGCTGAACCTCGCTCCCTCTGTAATAGCCACGCTGGGGCCCTGACATCCATTAGGTCAGTGGTCTCAACCTGTGGGTCAGGACCCCGGTGGGGGTCGAACGACCAAAACACAGGGGTCGCCTAAAGCCATCAAAAAATGTTATTTATTACATTCCGAATCATAACTGCAGCAAAATTACAGTTTTGAAGTAGCCACCAAAATTATTTTTTTGGTTTGGGGTCACCGCAACATGAGGAACGGTATTGCGGGGTCACGGCCTTAGAAAGGTTGAGAACCACTGCTTTAGGTGACCATGGATGAATGTACTGCCTTCAAGGAACCCAGGCATTTGAGTAAGATTTCACTTAGGTATGTCCATTTCCCTCTCTTCTTTCTTCAGATATTTGCTTTTTCAGCTGGCAAGATGAAAGGTAACAGCTCCTCTGATTCAACATGCATATAAATAGGTCTGCTGACCTCATTACAAAAATAATATGCTACACTCAGTCTTTTCTTTGCTATCAGAAACGTAAACCTGGCAAGACGTTGCAGGGATGATTAAGGAGTTTCTAGTGAACATCACTGTTTTAATGTCAAATAACTGCCTGCTGAGGAAAGGACAAAGGAGGAATCTCAGCTGTTAGTAACTGAAACGACAGCCTAGTATCTGTTTCCCTGGTGCCGACCCACTCGCCTTCCTAACACAGGCAGACCTCCCTTGTATTTCTCTTCTCGACAGTGCTCTGGGTAGCCTCGAATGTTTCCAGCTGTCTGTAATATATGCTTCCTAAGCGGCAAGTTCCACTCCTCTGACTGTAGGCGTGTCACGTAAAGACGCGCTGTGACGTGTTGTGCTGCTTCTAGGATGACTATGTCCTCGAAGTTCGGCACTTTCAGTGTCCCAAATGGCCTAACCCGGATGCCCCCATAAGCAGCACCTTTGAACTGTTCAATGTCATCAAGGAAGAGGCCTTGACACGGGATGGCCCCACCATTGTTCATGATGAGTATGTATCGTTTCTTCATTTGAAAATTCAGATGCTGCTTTTGTTGAATTGCTATAAAAGTACAAAGTCAATTTTAAAAATGCCTTCTGTCCCCTTATGACAAACAGGTACCAGTTCTAACACACAGATAAGCAAAATATGGTATTTGTGTGAGTTTATTAGGGGCTGGGGAGCTGCTGAGACAGAGACTCCATCCTCCTGCCTCAGCCTTCTGGGAGCTGGGATGAGGGGCATGCCCCAGCAGACGTCTCTCTGTACAGTTTAATAATTGGTCACACTCTGCTAAGACCCCTGGTTCTCCTATCGCATAGTCTCCTGAGTGGAAAATACTACCTTTCAGCCTACAAAGCCACTGTGCTTTTCTGTTTCAATGACAAATAGTTAATGTAATTAATTTGACTGACTAGGTACTTTTTTTTTTAATACTTAAGACTAACTTTCAGCAAACACTGGGAAGGACTTTTTCAAAATTACACTTTATTTGACTGGTAGGAATTAATTTACCTCTATTAATAAGAATACTTCCATCTGATAATAAGATTTTAAGGGCACAGTACTATGTTTTGGTATTGAAAGGTAAAGATTATCAATCTCATCAAGAACAAGTTACTTGTGCACTTAAATAGTCACATAAAAAAGTGGTTAATTAGACAGTCACCTGAATCATTCCCTTAATTTACCAAATGAAGAACGGGTTCCTGCGTAAGTACTCACTCTGTCACCCTATTGGGTGGCATCTGTCACCCTGCTGGGTATCATAGTATATACTTCCATTTATGAGCTCTCAACCTGTGCTGTGTACTCCTTAGAAAACAAAGGGTGATGTCTCCAAGGCCTCTCCACGAGATCTTGGAGTCAAAAGTATTTCTATACTAGTACAAAGATACTACCCACCAAATATACTGTCACTCTGGCCTCAGGGCAGTGTTTCAGCCCTACTGGACATCTGATGCTAAAACACTCTTGGAAAAAGCAGTGTGTGCTCCTGGGTTCTTGCATTTCAACATCTTCTTGGGTTTACTTTCTAGTAAATACCGATGTACACAGCCCATAAGTGAGTTAGTCATTATTAATATGTTGTGAAACCAAACAGTCTGAAAACTACAGAGATATTCTCCAACAAATACAGACTGCTACAAAGACACCCATGAACATAACTAATTCATTTCTTTCCTTTTAACTGCAACATCACTCCACTAGTAAGATAATTTTGTGATCTTCACCTCATATAGGAGAAAACAGGCACAGTCAAGAAACCTGCCAGGACCTATGCAGACTTCATATCAGAACAGGACCTGCCACATCCTTTATGGGGCCTAGCGTACAATGGAAATGCTGGCCCCTCTGCTCAAAAAAGTAAAGACTTTCTGCCTGGCACCTCCAGAGCATGCCCTAGCTACAGAATCCCCGAGTGAGCAAGTACTCGGAGGCACAGGGCCTATGCTGAGCTGACCCAGCCACAGTCAAAACCACGCCTGCCCGTCCCTCTGGCTAACAGTGCCTCACACTGCTTTTCGTGGCAAGCAGTCTGTGTTCATCTCCCTCATGCTTCCATTTCCGCACCTTATTTTCTCATCTACTACCCAACTGTTCATTTTTTACAGCCCTCAGGATGGCCAGTCTGTGTTATACTTTTCCTTAGAAGTTGTAGAAATAAAAGCTTTAATTCTGTTGTTTCCCTTTGTACTGATCTCTAACAGAAGCTTCACTTTCTAAATTGGAATAGGATAACTGGACTGCACTCTTGGTTAATATTTAAAAGCCAAGTCTTAACTGCAAACTACAAGAACTGTAACAACATGAAATAATTAAAAGTGGCCATTTATATTACACACACTACACAGATAAACTTCAGATATTTTAAATAAATACAGACAGAACTATTATTGAGATACTTGAACTTCTCTTGTAACTTCTCTTCAGCATAAACCAGGGAAGATGGCACCACAAATGTTTTTTTAAAACTTGCCATATTGATCATATCTCTTATTACTTAAAAAATTCAATACCTACAAGATGGCAGGATAATACGTAGGGCTGAAAGGCAATGTGATTTTCAAGGCAAAAGTTCAAGCGTAAGTATGAACAGTGATCCTCAGAGAAATAAAAAGTCAAAGAGGAAGCGATAAAGAGTTGAGATTTTCTGAGAACTAATGAAGATAAACAATTTTAGAGAAGTAACATTCCGAGATGAGATTTGAGTGCTACAGGAAGCATCCCAATGCGCAGCAATGCATGGTAGTCTGCACCCAGGTGAATCTGTAGGCAGAGCCCTACAGCAGTGGTCCTCAACCTTTCTAATGCCATGACCCCGCAATAGTTCCTCATGTTGTGGTGACCCCAAACCAAAAAATAATTTTGGTGGCTACTTCAAAACTATAATTTTACTACAGTTATAATTCAGAATGGCTTTTAGGCGACCCCTGTGTTTTGGTCACTCGATCCCTGCCAGAGTCGCGACGCACATGTTGAGAACCACTGCCCTACAGTATCCCTCAAATGCCAAGGTAAAGAAACCAAATGCATTCATGTAAAGTGGCCAGAAATGCAATTCAGTACATTCCTTAAAGATGGCTGCCATACATACAAAGCCACACTCACTGACACAATGCACTGATACTGAAACCAAGAAACACTCAAATCCTTATGCTCAGCAAGTTAAGTCCTT
This sequence comes from Myocastor coypus, assembly GCA_004027025.1. Lineage (NCBI taxonomy): Eukaryota > Metazoa > Chordata > Mammalia > Rodentia > Myocastoridae > Myocastor > Myocastor coypus. Next base: position 7,922 of record PVJA010057729.1, read on the forward strand.
ACATCCAGGACTATTTATAAATAATTCATAGGGCAAAGTAACCAAAAGAAGAAATGGTGGGCTGAGGATATAGCTCAGTGGCACAGTGCCCACCTGGCAAGCACAAGGTCCTGAGTTTAGTACCCAGTACCCAAAAAACAAAACAAAACGCTGCTAACTCACAAACACTTTTATGTGCATGCAAGATGACTAAGTCATCACATTTTACACCTGTTGCCATGGACACTATAGCGACACTATACTTATAAAAAGTTATGTGCTAAACAGCACATATTGAAGAAATAAAAACTAAGCAAAGCTTTCAACCCACAGAACCAGAAAAAAAGATACAAACAAATCCAGAAAAATATATAAGAAATTTTAAAATAAAGGCAAATCATAATGAAATGGGAACATGGAGACAGGAAATTTTAAGCACTCGTATCTTCAAAAAGACACAAGTTTAAAAAATACAATGAAAACAATCAGAAAAGGCATAAATAAAGAAAAAAAAATATTTCTCAGTTGTTACACTTAAAACATTTGAGAGGGCCAGCAAGACAGCTCAGCCAACTAAGCACCTGCTTATGCAAGCGCAAGGACCACGTTCAACCCATAGCACCACATGCTGAACCATCCCTGTCCCAGGCATGCTGACCTAGCCACCAAGTCCAGCATGGAAGCGCATACCTATAATCCCAGCACTGGAGAGGCTGAAAACTGGAGGATCACTATGAATGCAAGCTGCATAGTGAGACCCTGTACCAAAAAAAGCAAAATATAAAATAAAAAATTTTTAAAATTGGGAACTGTTAATTTGTTCATTTGACACAGTCATTTCTCCCTGTACTGAACACGAACCCAGTACCTTCCCACTTCAGCTACATCCTTTTATTTTTTGAGACAAGCTCTGAGTCACTCTGTTGCCCAGGCTCAAATTTCAGTCCTCTAACTTTAGCTTCCTAGAGTGCTGGGACTACAGGTGGGCACCACACATTAGGCTCTGTTTATTTTTACTAGTCTCAGCTTTTAGAGATAAACTAATGTGAATTAAATACCTGTGGTTTCATTCACAGTTCATGAGCGTAACAAGCCTGTGCATGAGCTGATGCTAGCTCTAAATGAATTATGGCTGCACAGCACTTACTATACTGATGCACTTCTGTGTAGCGCTGACATTTTCTACAGTTAAAAGCTAAAAATATTTCAAAAAAATAAAATTAGCATTTGACATCATTTAAGCCTCTGTACTAACAAATTTTTAAGCTGCAATAACAAGCACTTTAAACAATATGGAACACATGATATGGGCCAGACCGTGTCCTGAGCCATCTATCTACACGTGTGAGTCGTGAGTTAAGCTGTAGTCTCACTTGGAGACTTTGGCCAGTTCCTTCATCTGAATGCACTGCTACCTCAACCCCACGTGGAGAAAATCCTACTTACTGCACTGCTGCGGTTCCTGGAAGCATTAAGCTGTTCCGTATCTTAGAGCTCACCATATCCTGATCAAGGCTCCACCTTAACGGTAGGAAGACTATCACAAAACGGAGGGAAACAGACATGGCTAGCACTATAGTAAATTAGATTCTGGCCCTGGTATGGATACAGAAACATAAAGAATACAATCTAATACCAAACGCCCATATATTAAAACAATGACATGCTAGGAAAAAGACTTATCCTGGTGATGCATACTGATTAAACAGTATGAAAATCCTATCCTTGGATTTAAGACATGGTTAAAGAAATTTCCAAAATAATCAACAGAAGGACCGGGAAAATAGCTCCGTGGCACAGTGCCTGTCTGGCAAGTACACAGTTGTGAGTTCGAACCCCGGTCCTGCAGCAATAATAATAATAATAATAACAATAATAGTAATAAACAACAGAAAGTATATAATTACATGAGACATCCATGACCAACCTAAATAAAATCTCAGGAAGCTGAAAACAGGAAGCATCCTCTTTGACCTGATACCCATTACTTACCTGAAGCTCACATTCTTATTTCACACTGGAAATGCAGAAGCTTGACCATCAAAGATACAAAACCTGCTCTCACTGCCAGGGCATAAAAACTAGATGACAACCATAGCAGTAAGAGCAAAAGACAGAAAAGTAAATGCTAAACAGAAAAAGCCAACCTATTTGCAGACAGATGCAGCCATGACAGGTGACCAGGTTTATCAAACTGCACATGTTCAACCACATCGCCACCTTCACAGTCCAACAGAAGTGCTGTTGTAAGTCTGGGTGTGGTGGCACATGCCTGTAATCTCAACACTTGGGAGATATAAGCAGGAGGATCACTATGAGTCAGTAGTGAGACCCTGTACAAAAAAAAAAAAGACAAAAAGAAGTGCTGCTATAGCCAGCGCAGGTCAGCTTCTCCACAGGAGAGCTGCAGCTGCTTCAGGCTGACAGGCATTGGGAAGGGAAAGGCAAGCGCTAGGTTTCTTGGACAATTATGCAGATTAGACGTACACCTGAGTGAAAGGCACTAATGTGAGTGCAGCTTGTGTGTCAAGTTCCCCTTCTGTGCAACCAGAAATGCACGTCCTCCGACACAGTTCTGTGGCTGTCTCACACGTGTGTGCAATAAGGAGCAAACAGCTAGTAAGTAGGATAAGACATAATAAAGGTGACTTCGAAGTTCTCACTAAGATTTTGGGCTGGATCCAAAATCTTTAGGTCCTAACCCATGGCTATGAACAGCTACTTTGGCCCATCTTGCCCGAGCGGTCCTGACACACCACTGAGGAGTGACGCTCAGCTTTCACCAGTGTGTCTGCACTATTATTATTCATTACTGAAAAAAATATGCTTGCCACAGAGTCCCAAAGCTGGCATTTTTTTTTATGTTTTGTTTTCTGTTGTTGTTTTTGAGACATAAGCACTGCTTCACATTATAATGAGGCCATTACCATGTACACTCACAGGGAAAGGAAGCAGCTATCTTAAGTTCACACGTGCCGTGTTACAAAACAAGCAGGCTGTATGGGTTTAGCTGTAGGTCAACAGCATGCACACATCATGAACTGAATTGC
>PVJA010057730.1:0-10347 GCA_004027025.1 Myocastor coypus
CATTCCCTCTGCAGTAGGGCAGGCGCTTCGTGAGGAAAGCAAAAGGAATAACAAGCAGCACTACTCTTAGGAAGGTGGCCAGCCCAGACCGTATAATGACAGGATTGGTGAGGATGGTCGAGTAGCGCAGAGGGTAGCAGATGGCCACGTAGCGGTCCAGGGCCATGAGCATGAGCACCCCAGACTCCATCCCTGTGAAGGTGTGGATGAAGAACATCTGCACCAAACAGTCGTCAAATCCAATTTCCTTGAGATCAAGCCAGAAGATGCAGAGAGCCTTGGGGATTGTACTAGAGCATATGACAAGGTCCGTTAAAGAAAGCATAGCCAAGAAGTAGTACATGGGCTTGTGCAGTGAGTCTTCATGATGGATGAGGTAGAGCAGTCCACAGTTCCCACCCATGGCCACAGCATACATAGAGCAGAATGGGAGTGAAATCCAGATCTGCATGTCCTCCAGCCCTGGGATCCCATTAAGAATCAGGATAGATGGTGACCACTGTGTTTGGTTTAGCATTGCCATGATTATGTTGCTATGATTAATCACCTTACAGCATTGTTAAATCATCCTACCAATGCAGAAGAAAAAATATGGTCATACTCACTGATGGTTTCTTTTACTTTAACCAGCATCTGCATTTTCAAATAACTAACTTGGTTTTTCAAATAACTAACCCAATAGTTTTTGCTTGTGTATCATTTTTTAATTAATTGATTTAGCAATATTTCAGCAAATAATTGTTGTATCCAACACTTGTGTAGTCCTTTAATGAATAAATGATATCTTTTACACAGATTATGTTCACATTATTTTCCTGAAACTATTATTTTAAAATGTATTATTTAGGTATTACTAGCTATATTTCTCCCAGGAAGAAAGACCAACATGCTAAGTCAAGAAGTCCTGAACAGAACACATCTTTTTTTCTAACGTATTTAGTACAGGATGTACAGTGTCTCACTACACAGATTGGGCTTCTACTGACCTTCTTGTCTTGTTTTTAGCCTCCCAAATGCTAAAATTACAGGTGTGTCCCACCATGCCAGTCTCAATTGCTGTTTTAGTGTGCCCCAGGGGCAAGACTGGCACCTAATGCCAGGGATGGAACTGGGGTCCCTGTGTCTGCCTAAGCAGATGCTTTAATCTGCTGAACTAGCTGGCTGGCTCTCATCTCATTTCTTAGATTAACATTATAGTGGTGTCTTTTAAATGAGCCAGCTGATAATGAAGGCAGACACTGGACCAGAGTCCATCAGGTCAGGCATGTCTCATTTCACCAGTGTCTGAATATCAGCATCTTCCTAAAGGAGATCAACCAGCAGTATATTTTAAGTGTATGATATTCAGAAATCATTTTTAAAACTTCAAAGCATTACAATCCCATCCAGAGTCTTAAGTAGGAGGATTGCTGCAAGTTTGAGGCCAACATGTGCTACATAGGAAGTTCAAACTTAGCCTGAAACGAAAGAGCAAGACCTTGTCTCAAAATGAAAAAGTATATAGGCTTACCCTGTTAAAGTAAATTATTGAAATTCTTCTATACAAGTGGACATCACTCTATTAGTTCCAATTACAAAGTATCTAAGGGTTATAAGAGGCTCCATAATTAAGAAAAACTAAAGTGAAATAATATACAACTGTCACAGAAAATATGCATAAACTTTGGAGAAGATGTATTACTTTTAGATGATGTAGAAATCAAAGCATGAGAAAGCTGGACAGGATACCTTTTAATTCCAGGTAAAATCTTCAGTAAGGATGCAATTAAAATTTGTTTTCTAGGATGAGAGGCATATGTTATTTTTGATTCACTGTCTGTACAATGCTAACCTAATAATCACTGAAATTATCTTTCTTAATTTTTAATCTATAGAAACATTAATATGAGGAAATTTCAAATTAATACTCAAGAACTATAAATGTTCCAGTCCTCAATTTAATGTTACTAATTAAGGTTTAAGGGAACATGTTTGCTTTGTAATATCAAAAAATTGATACATTTGCACTGTAGAAAAACAAAGTATAGCAGTCTCAGTTTTAATGATAATATTTTCTCCATGCTGAGTAAAATATATGTACATTAGATACTTAAAGTAAATTTTCTATAAACTATTTAACAAATATAGATTTTATTTTTTAAAGAGAGTATAAATTGGAATTAAAACAGAAAAATTACAAGTGATACAGAATTTCACTTAAGAAACTAATGAGAAATTCATAGTACTTGTTGTAATAGTGTTGTCTTCCAACCAGTTATTCATATTACCATATTGATGTATGTAAAATGGGAAGAAGAAAGAAAAAAAGGAAAGAAATGCATAAGAAATTAAGAAGAGAAAAAGTACAAGTTGAAAAAAGAAGAGAAAACAAATTAAAGCATTAGTTGTTTCTTTCCATAGGCCACCAGGTATGCGCAATACATTGTCCAAACTAACCTGCCTACATACATAGATAAATCTCTTTTCCCCAGTCCCTCTCCTGTCCTTCTCAAGTCAATAATAAAATATAGATCTTAAATCGGTAAGTATCTGATAAATGATCACTTGTAATGTTAGAGGAAAACAAACTTTGGAGATGACTCCAAAAAGTTTCTGGCAACTGTATTCACTGTTATTTCTGCTTAAAAATGCACTTAATCTGTTAATTTTTACCTGTTGCATTCATTTATCTGCCTCCATCTGTACCTGTCAGTGTCTCTAAATACAGTAGCTATGAATTTATGATGAGTCATTTTGAATTTGAGCCTCACATTACAAGTCTTTTTTATTATTCCTCATAAAGAGGAATAAAATAATTTACTTTATATAAAGAATATGTACCCTTAGCTCTACTGGAATATATATATATATATATATATATATATATATATATATATATATATATATATATAATCACAGGAAAATATATGGGATAAAATATATAGGAAAATATATGGGATAAAATATATAGGAAAATATATGGGATAAAATATATAGGAAAAATGTCACTCCATGGAACAGACAACTCCTACCAACTCAGTGAAAGTCATAAATTCCTAAGGAGAATGGGAAGCCAGATAGGCAGAAACTGAGATTTATAATTATCACCCATATATTTTACCTTTGTCTATGACAAGGCAGTGGGTTATCCCTGATATCCATTCCCAAAGCAAGCATCCTAACATAGCTAGTAGAGATGCGTGGATACTATGCTCACTGAAGCTGAATTATAATGCCAAAGATGGACAATTAATGCTTCTACCAGCACCCACACCATCTTCTTGTATAAGGTTTTAACTTGAACATAGATAACAGAACAAAATATTTCTTTCTGGAGGCAAAAACAGTTATTGTCCATGTTAAACATTTTTGCTTTTTTTTTTTTTTTTTTTTGTTTAAAATGAGTTTCTGCAACCACGACTATCTAAAGCACTCTATTCAAATATTTTAATTCTGGAAGACAAAACAAGGAGACAAAGTATACCTGATTTGAGGTCCAAAAAATGAGGTGGTCCAAGCATTACAAATTTTGAACTGAAGACTGCTGTCTGGCACTAGAACAGAAATAAACGTTATATATCCCAAGTATCCCAACGGAACATTTGCAAGCATCAGACAAATATAGCTGGCATTAAGGTAATCTCCAGTGTGCCTAGGGATGACTGATGAACGTCTAAATACGGTGTGCTTGCAGGCCGTATTTATGTATGTGTGTATATGTATGGATGTGTGTGTGTGTGTGTGTGTGTGTGTGTGTGTGTGTGTGCCAGCATTAGAAATGGGTTGTTTTATTTATTTTTTTTTTTGGGTTGTTTTAATAGAAGCAAGTGACTTCATTAAACCAGGCCAAGGTTCCTTTTCTATAAATTTTTACAAATGTTCTTGGAGGTGGAGAACCACATTCAATATACTTAAATAATGTAAATGATTCATTAATATAATCATTTATTAAATTTCTATTTTTTATTTTTTAAAGAATATGAAATGGTAAAAAATAAACATCAGAAATGATACAAAATTTCATTAAACAAAGTAATAGGAATTCAATAGTGGTTACTGTACTGCATAATGTTATCTTCAAATTAGTTGTTTAGGTTATGATATAAAAATAGACAAAATTAATTTTTTAAAAAAGTTGCAAGATGGGCTGGGTAGATGGCTCAGTAAAGTACTTGCCTGGCAAGTGTAAGGTCCTGAGTTCAATCCCCAGTCCCGCCAAAAAAAAAAAAAAAAAAAGTAATAAGAAATTAAAAAGAAGGAAAAATGTGCAAGCATTAATTGCTCCTTTCAATAGACCAGCAGTAATTAGCAGTAAAATTATCCACACTATTCTGCATATATATATATGAAATTATCTTTTTTCCTTCTTTTTTTTGATCCTTTCCTTCATCCCTGTTTTTCCTTCTTAGTGAACAGGTTCTTCCCCCATGGTCATATCTGTTGTGCCTTTCAAATTTTATTTTCTCTTTCAAGTTCTGACACTAGTGAGATAATAGATGGCTGTACAAGTGGGTCTGATTTATGTCACTTACAGACGAAGTCTCTATCCATTTATCCATATAAATTTTTATTTTAAAATGATATTTTAAAAGATATTTATTTATTCTTCTGCTGAGGTAGTATGTGTTTTAAATTGCTAATAATGTATATATCCAGGTAAATGCTTTAAATAGAAAGGATATAATTTATTATTTAAATAATATTAATTATTTTTCCGAGAGGAGATTGTTTTAGGCTGCACAGAAGTCCATACAGTAGATGAACATAATTTATTTAAATATTTCTCTTATGCCATTTTTTCTTATTTAAAAAATTTGTAGTAGGTATACTGGATCATATATCATAGATCATATTACATGTCAGATTTTATCAGCTATTGAAAATAAAGAACTTTAGTGTATGAATCCTCAGCCTATTATGTCAAGAGAATATCAGTGCTGCTGTATAATTCAGAGGGAGCGGATTTGCCTAGCATGTGTGGGACTCTGGGTTTAATTAACAGCCAATACTAGGGGGAAAAAAGATGAGTTTATCTTGAGGATAATCTGTAACAATTTGATTTGGCAAGTTCATATATAACTGTTCTATCAATGTTATCTAATTTGTTGTTGCTTAGTAAACTAAAGATACGACTTTTTAAATTTCTACCTTTATTGCACTCAGTTCTCAATTATTTAAAAGTCTTTATGAATTTCATTGATGTTTCTTTTGTTTTGATTTGGTTTGGTTGTTTCTGTTGTTGTTGGTTTTGCCTCACACAATTTCTCTGGGATTTTAAACTCAAAAAATTTGTGAATGTTTTACACACACTTGAAAAGAAAATATTGTATATTATTATGTTCCCAAGCACAAGTTATTTTTTATTATTTGCCTGTTTTTTCTGTTTTCTGAAGAGTTCATATTGACCAAATTTTCCGATAGTTTTAGCTAATGGTTGTCAGTTGTACACACTTTAACCTTTTTTTTTTTTTTTTTCGTTTCAGAACCTTTGTTTATTCACTCATTTTTATGGCCAGCTCAGCCCGCCCCGAGGGCAGGGCTGGGGCAGCATGTGGTGCCAGGGATTGAACCGCGGTCCCTGAAGCCACCCAAACTTTCCCAAGCAGGCGCTTTAGACCACTGAGCCATCCCACCAGGCCCACTTTAACCTTTTTGAGGGGTAGCTGGAATCAAACTCAGGGCCTCACTTTTGCAGGGCAGGTGCAGCATCACTGAGCTATAACCCCAGACCATTCTTCTAATTTTAAGATTAGAAAGTCTTTACAGTTCAACTTTTAAGTAGGATATGTAACCATGAAGCTGTTTTAAACTACATACTTATTTATTTCTTGATACACTTTGGTCGCACTCCACATTTTTAACTCAAGCATAGTAGAGGAAAGGTGGTTTATTTTAAAAGTTGTAAGTCTAAGAGCCTAACTAATCATCTGTATCCAGATGGATGATGCCTAAAAATTGCAATGAAGATTGAAGCCTGACTTTCAGATTGAGGAGCTCATTGTAGCCTTTGAGTGGTTTGGGTGGAAGATCAAGGTGAAATCCTGTTCAGGCAGGATTCAGGAGAGAACAAAAAGGAGAGAAATTAGAGATCAGTGAATAAACACAGGACACAAACCTTTTATATGAAATGGTCATTTTTAAGTTTGTGGACTGGGGATGTTGTGCGTTGGGTAGGGTGCTTGCCTAGAAAAAAAAATGCCCTAGGACCAATCCCCAGCCCCATAACCCCAACCACCAAAAACATATTTACTAAACACATGTTCACTTTTGTATCTTTTCTTCTCTACTTTCATCCTTTCCTCCTTTCTTCACAGCATATTTTGTGAGTATTACATACTCTACCAGCCTTCCATATGCTTTGATACATGTAGTTCTCAAAATTGTTTGGCTTAACTTTCTTTCATATTTTTTTGCGTATTTATCACAGGGTCTACAGAGTCTCACTATGCAAATCAGACTCGTAGTGATCCTCCTGTTTGCAGCCTCCTAAATACTGGGATTACAGGTGTGCACCACCATGCCCAGTCTCCATCGGTGTCTCAGAGCACCCCGAGGATGGCAGGGCACGTGGTGCTGGGGATTGAACCATATTCCCTGCACTTTGCCTAAGCAGGTGTTTTAGTCTGCTGAGCTATCTGGCCAGCCCTAATAATTTTTATTATCGATTCTCCTTTGATCATTGAACCACTGAAAATCATGTTCATTTTTAAATTTCCTAATGCATATTATTCAAAGGGGAGGAAGTATTTTTATTTCTCTTAATCAACCACTTCGTTGTTTTCTCAGAAAATCACTTTTATCATATGACTTCTAGGCTTTTCTGACTTTTGTTACACCTTCATGGTGAAGGTATATTTCAGATACACTACATGGTTATTTTCAATGTGAAAAGCTGGGTACAGTGGCACACATTTGTAATCCCAGCTACTCTGAAGACTGAGATAGGAGGATCACAAATTCAGAGCCATCTTAGGCCACTTAGAAGTCCTTATCTTAAAATGAATATTTTTTAGAAACTGGGTATATCCTTCTTGCTCAAGTGCTTGCCTGGCATGCACCAGAATCTAAACTCACCTACACTCTCACAAAGATAAGGAGAAAAATACCTTCAATCATTTGAGTTGATAAACCAGCTTCCCATCTTTTTTTAATGTCTTTAGTACAGGGTCTACAGGACTTCACTACACAGATCAGACTCACAGTGATCCTCCTGTTTTCAGCCTCCGAACTGCTGGGAATACAGGCCTGTGCCACCATGCCAAGTCTCAGTTGCTGTCTCCTTGCACCTAGGGGCAGGGCCTGCACAGCACACTGGAGATCAAACCTCAGTTCCCACGCCTGCCTTAAGCAGGTGCTTTAGTCAGCTGAGCTATCTGGTCAGCCCTCAAGTTTCCCATCTTTTTTTTTTTTTTTTTTTTTTTTTGTGGGACCAGGGTTCAAACTCACGACCTTGCACTTGCCCAGCAGGCACTTGTGCCTCGGAGCTATCTCCCCAGCCCCAAGTTTCCCATCTTAAATTTAGCCTTTTGAGAAATTCCTATGCACACGTCCCGATTGCTTTACATATTTTTTCATTAGCCTGTGCCTCTCACCAGTTCAACTGTTATATTTGTCATCAACTACAACACATCTACACAGATTTTATTTGTTAGCTCATTGGAGTTTGCTGGACATCTTTCATTCATGAATTAATGTATTTCATTGTTTATAATTTTCCTTATCATATATGAAAATATTTATTTTCTGAATTTTATCTCTTTTTCCACATATGTGTCCAACAAATCATTATGCCTCCTGATCTTTTTCATCTTCTTTTTCTAAATGCCTCAACTGGAAGACTCTCTATACCACCTCTTTGTTGATTAATCATCTCATCTCAGCTCCACTGATGGAAGCTATTAAATGGAATCTGAAGACAGTCGTGAGATTCATAAAAGATATTTGGAAATCCACAGACTGAGACCAAAGCGCTGAATCCTTCTCGTCTGTTGTCCCACCAGGAGCAAGGAGAGTGCAGGCACTAAGAGCAAGAAAGGAAAGGTCTGGCTCTGTTTCTGCAATTTTGACTGAGGACTTTATTGGGTGATGTCACAAGCATTGGAATTGTCCAAAGACAGGGCATTAAAACATTCGTTGTAATCTCCCAAAGATTACACTCAAAAAATCATACGTGGGCCAGCGAGATAACTCAGCAGACTAAGGTTCATGCTTAGGCAGGCTTAATCAAGCTCAGGGATAACAGTTCCATCCCAACACCACATGCCACACCAGTTCCACCCCCAGGTGCACTGAGCAGGCCACTGAGACTGGACGTGGTGACTCAGGCCTGTAATCCCAGCACTGGGGAGCCTGAAAGCAAGAGATTCATCACAAGTTCAAGCTGCATACCGAGACCCTGGAACAACCAAATGCAGATTTTTAAAAATCTTATACAAAAAATGAAAGTATGTATTATGTTAAATAAAGTATAGAAATAAAGGTATAGAGGCTTCGATTCAATAGCCTCCAACATCACAAGCTTCACTGGTGGCCCACTGCAATTGCAGAACATTTGACTGTGTATGTATCTGCTTCCTCTTAGTCCAAAGAGAAGTATATTCTTTTCTTTTTTTTTTTTTTTTCTAAGCAACATCAATAGGGAGGTGGGTCATGCCCACACACTATACTCTGTAGAACGATTGTGAGGACAATATGCAATATGTCAACTTTCAAAGAAAAGAAAGGGGAAAAGAAAAAAAAAGTAATGTTGATTTAGAAGGGTTAATGTTTAATTGTTTGATCAATCTTATATACCTATATGTATTAATCTAAACTGATCTGATAATGAAAATATGTAATATAACCATTGTTAAATTTAAACAATAAAGAATTGAAACTTGAAAAAAAAAAAGGAAAAGCAAAAAAAAAAATAAAATAAAGGTATAGAAATATCTTTACTAATTAATGGATCCAGGTATATGGATAAGAGCAGCTTTCTTTGTCTTTCTTTCTTTCTCTCTTTCATTTTTGAGAAAGAGCCTCACTATGCAGTTCAGTCTGGGCTTCAACTCACTTTATAATGCAGGCTTGCCTTGAACTTGCAAAAATCCTCCTGCCTCAGCCTCCCAAGTACTGGGATTACAAGTGTGTACCACCATATCCTATACAATAGGTATATTCACATACCTATTATTTCTGGGGGTTTCTATGATATTAGTTACAGACAGGATCTTTCCAAACAACAGTAAGATGTACAGGACATCTCCAGATTTTTATACTGTCAGCTGAGCAGCACCAGTTACAAAGATCCCTGACTCTCAACACTTGCATTACAAGAACAGCCAAGAAGGCCACCACTTAACCATGGATTCATCCCTGTGCCAATCTTGTCATAGTCCAATTTTTAAAAATTTAATTTAAAGAGTAAAATAAATAAGACAAAAACAGAGTAACAAGTGGCAATACAAATGGTAGAGTTTCAAAACAAGAGTAAAAATTTAATAATGGTTGTCATATTACATATTTTTGTCAAGCCTGTTTAGGCTTACAGATGTGGATATGCAAATCTGCTCAAATAATTGAACATTAATACTTACTTTCATTAAACTTCAATTTTTTCATCCTTTTCTACTTTATATTTTTAAATTTTATTTTATTTATGTATTTATTTATTTTTGTCTATTTGAGGGTCTCACTATGCAGTTCAGGCTGGCCTTGAGCTCACTTTTGTAGCCCAAGCTGGTCTCAAACTCACACTGATCCTCCTGCCTCAGTTTCCTGAGTGCTAGGATTATAGGTGTGTGCCACCACAACCGGCTTTAAATTTGTTTTAAAGAAAATATTAATTGATAAGACATTAGAAATGCTACACATTTAAAAGAACAAGATGAGAGGTATGCAATAGTGGTTTTTGCATTGCACTTTGCTATCTACCGTGTAGTTGGTCAGAATATTGGTAATAACAATATAGTCAGTGTGAAAAATTTAAACATTAACTGCTACTTTCAAAAGACTGATGAAAATAAGTACTACAGCTAATCTCAGCTACCCTGAATATATAGTTGCATAATTTTCCCCCTTAATTGTTTTCCTTTTTCCCCTTTCCCTCATCTATATTGTTTATTCCTTATTTCTTTTTTTTACTAATTTTAATGAGAAATAAATAGCAATGAGAGTTTCAAAATAGATTGGTGGGACAGTTACAATAATTAATGCATTGTATATTGTTGCTTCATAGTAGTTATTCAGAGGACAAGATACAGACATGGTATCTGTTACAATATTGTATATGGTTAGTTTCCTAAATTTCTGTGTAAAAATGTGTAATTGTTTTTTCACATTCTATAGGGATTTAAAGTTTAAAATATTAATGATTGTAATTATTTTTTT
>PVJA010057731.1:0-10311 GCA_004027025.1 Myocastor coypus
AAAAAAAAAAACTTTCAAGGGAGGCTCCCACAATTCACAGCATCTTCCACTCAGGACCCTTAGATAGTCAAGATCTCCCATTCCCAATCCAAATGTGCTACATATGTTTTTCTTCTTTCCCTTACTTTTTTGACTCCCCTTGTGCCCTACCTGACAAGGACACTTACATCCTGCTCTGCTTCCCACTTCCCCTTGATGCTGCTTTTTTCCTGCAATGGACTTGTTAGTGCAACCTAAATTAAGTCTTCCTATGAGGTCCTCTCCTGGCTAGTACCAAGGGCTGCTGACACTCCTTTGTCTTCTCCATGTCCAAAACATTCTTTCATCTTGGCACTTAAAACTAAACTCATTTACTTTGTATTTAACTCTCTCACTGACTTGGTACTTGGATCTTAAATTATAGTCTTGGGCCTGCCAGATAGCTCAGCAGATTGAAGCGCCTGCTTAGGCAGATACAGGGGCCAGTCCACCGCAAGCCATGCTGGCCCTGCCCCCCAGGGTACACTGAGATGGTGTTTAAGTCTGGGCCTGGTGGCATGTCCCTGTAATTCCAGAGTTTGGGGTGCTGAAAACAGGATCACTGAGTTCAATCTATGTAGGGAGATCCTGCACCAAATGCATAAATAATAATAAACTAGTCTTTACTTGCTAAGAACTCAGGTTTATATATTTCATTTGTGTTGAAAATACAGTAACTCTAGCCAGGCGTGGTGGCTCACGCCTGTAATCCCAGCACTCGGGAGGCTGAGGCAGGAGGATTGGTGCGAGTTCGAGACCAGCCTGGGCTACAACAGTGAGCTCAAGGCCAGCCTCAACTGCATAGCGAGACCCTGTCTCAAAAAGACAAAAAAAAAAAAAAAAGAAAATACAGTAACTCTGATTGAACAGTTATTTAATTTCATGACACTAAAAGGCATTTCTCATAAAACAGGGACATGCAATGCATTTCACCCATTCAGCTCACTTACATGATTAAGCATTTTCTTTAACTTGGGCAGGAAGTTCAGTGGTGCAGATACAAATAGGCAGAGCCTGATTCTGAAATTTAGTTTGGATGAGAACAGACGGCTGCGCAATGTTACAAGGCAAGTTTTGGCGGAGTACTGAAGACATATAAGTGCTAGGTTCTGGCCCTAGTATGAACTGCTGAATCATTATGGTGGTCATCTAATATGGCTGAAACCCTTAAAACAACAGCTCATCTTCCCAAAGACCACTTCCCTTTCTCCAACTCAGCCCAGGGTGCAATTTCCTTTTACCTGTCCTGCCACCTCAGGGAAGGCCCCAATCAGCTCCTCAGCTAAATCTTTTTTTTTTTTTTGAGATAGGGTCTCGCTATGCAGTTCAGGCTGGCCTTGAGCTCACTTTTGTAGCCCAGGTTGGTCTCAAACTCATACCAATCCTCCTGCCTCAGCCTCCCAAGTGCTGGGATTACAGGCATGAGCCACCACGCCCGGCACCTCAGCTAAATCTAAACATTAAGCCCCACCCCTGGCAAAAGGCCATGAAAGCCTCAGTCTCCCTTTGTTCCAATTCAGAGAATTCCTTATCTTCCCTGAATTCTCTCCGTGTCCTCCAAGAAAATAAAGCCTCTTTCCCTTTTTTTCCTTCCGCCTGTTTCTCTGCTGTGACACAGTGGGAAACCTATCATCTTGGTGCTGTGACCTGGAGGAGTGATTAGTGTGTCTCCTGAGGTATCCCCTGCCCCGGTTTCCAGCTCCATCACTGAACCGCCTTCTACTTTTGCCTCTGCCACCTACTGTTGCTAGCATCCAACACCAACCAATTATTCACACAGGTGAGCCCCAAAACTGCCTAGGGGAATTCTGCCTCGTATCTTTCTCTCCTCTCAAAAATCGTGACCTCATGTAGGGTTCCCTACTCCTCTTCCTCGGCCATCTGGTCCCGTCCCCGGCTACCCACTTTTTCTAGTGATGACTGACTGACTCACTCACTCCAGGCTAAAAAGTGATGGCTTTTTAGTGGAAAGTGACGTTGGGCTTTTGCCCTAATCTTTGGCTCACCTTTTAATCTGGTCACTTTAGAAAATATTCCTTCCCACCCACCAAAACACACTCCGGTAGGCTATCTCTTAACGAATCTTAGCACCCTTAGACTTCAAGGCTGTCTCAAAGCTAAATGATTCATTTTTATTGTCAAACTGCTTGGCCACAATATAAGCTAGATGGTAAAACCCAGTGCCTACAAAAAACTTTTCATCCACTAATTCTCCCAAATTTTTTTTTTTTTTTTTTGTCTTTTTGAGACAGGGTCTCGCTATGCTTTTCAGGCTGGCCTTGAGCTCACTTTTGTAGCCAAGGCTGGTCTTGAACTTGCACCAATCCTCCTGTCTCAGCCTTCCAAGTGCTGGGATTACAGGCATGTGCCACCTAATTCTCCCAATTTTAAAAATCAAAACTTCTGTCATTACACCAGCAAATGGTAGGAAATCTGATGTATTCGGGCTTTTTTTTTCTCTTTGAGGACATGTCGCTCCCTCTTTTGTCCCTTCCTCAATGTCTCTCCATAGTCTCTTAAACCAAGGACAGATAAGATTGCTCTGCATGGTGATCAGCAGAACCCTACCTTTCCGGTCCTGCCCTCCCTGCCTGCACTGTCATGGGCTAAGCCTCAACCATAGCCACTGCTCCTTAATTCACCCTCTAACCTCTATCTTTCTGGAACTACAGCGATGCCTTACACTTTCTTTGCTCCTTCCCCTGCCTTCATCGCTCCTGCCAGTCTACATTCCTTACGTTCCTTGCCAACCCCCACCAATTAACAATCCAATCATAGTCTTTTTTTTCTTCCAAAATCTCACTCTAAAACAGACAAAAACCAACTAATAATTTATTTTTCCCCCAATAGTGTGTGGCCATCATTGCAATCCGTCAAGTTAAAGATGAGATAACAGCCCTTAGAGCGAGAAAACTGCCCTTCCAGTGGAGCCTAACGCTTAGCGCCGCCCGCCACCCGCAAGTCGCCGCTGCAGGCAGTCTAGGTTCCGAACTCACCTTATCAGTGCTCCTCTATCCTTACATTCTGTTCAGTTTGCTTGCTCCCACTCCAGAAATAAGAGGGTTTTATGTTTTCCCAAATGACTCTTATAAGAGATCTCTGCTAATTGACCTCAAAAAGTTCTGATTAGTCTCTCATAATTACAAACTTAAAAAGTCATATTTTAGCCTGATCAAAAGTATATTTGAGTGCACTCTCATAAAGATGTCTGTGTGTCCTGTATGTACTTGTTTGTTTTTATGTCATTCTATAGACAGCTGCTCCTTTTTTTTTTTTTTTTTTTGAGCACTAATTATAGACTTAAAAGCATTGCCTGGCAAGTGAAAGGTCATGAGTTTGAACCCCAGCCCCACAAAACAAACAAACAAACAAAAAAAAAACATGCTTTCTCCTAAGTTACCAGCTGGTCTAGATAATATCAAAATTAATTTATAAGCCGGGCGTGGTGGCGCAAGCCTGTAATCCCAGCAGTTGGGAGGCTGAGGCAGGAGGATCGGTGCGAGTTTGAGACCAGCCTGGGCTACAAAAGTGAGCTCAAGGCCAGCCTGAACTGCACAGTGAGACCCTGTCTCAAAAAGACAAAAAAAGTAATTTATAATTAAATAACCACTAAGGGGCCGGGGAGATAGCTCCACGGTACAAGTGCCTACTTGGCAAGTGCAAGGTCATGAGTTCAAAGCCTTGTCCCACAAAATAAATAAATAAATAAATAACCATTAAAATGGGGAAAGATTGTTGTTGGACAGGACTCTTGGCTTATGATAGAAGGTGAAAAAAAAATGAATAGAGTGTGGCCAACCTTAGTTCATCAATGGAGAGCCTCCAATAATCTCCTCCCCCAATAATTTGGTCATTGATTAAAAGACAAAGTTTTTTCAAAAATAAGGTTTTCTCACAAAAGATGTTCATTATATTAAACATATTCATGTCTTCCAAAATACTGTATGCTACAATATAGATTTTCTTTCAGTTTAAACATATTTCTTTCACTTATACTCCAGGTATTTATAAGAGGTTCTTGTCAAGCCAACATGAGTTTACCAACCAAATAATAATTTTCTATCTGAAATTTGTGTGATATGTAGCCTATGTACATTTATTTATTTAAAAAACCTTTTCTTTATTTATTTATTTTTATGGCCAGCTCAGTGTGCCCTGAGGGCAGGGCTGGCGCAGCATGTGGTGTCAGGGAGTGAACCGCGGTCCCTGCAGCTGCCTAAGTTTCCTTAAGCAGGCGCTTTAGATCACTGAGCCATATGCCGGGCCCAAATGATCTCTATAAAATTACATTCTACAGAGATTTAACTGCTAACGTGTCCATGGTTGAAAAGAAATAATAATTCTCTGGTTACACTTTCTATTTCAAGGTACTTGATACTAATGTAGACACAGTCTCCAAAAAAATGGTTATTAATTCCTATTTTTAAAAAAATTGTTATTAATTCTTATTTTATATCCCTGTTTGTTCTTGACATTTGTGCCAAGCTAAAAAGACAAATCTCAGCCCTCATACTCCACAGAAGAACTTACTTAATCTAACTTTCTGTGTCTTCAACAATAGAGACCAAAATTAACTATATATACTGCCAAATTTTGGCTGTGACACTCAGGACTCCCATCAAAGCAGGACCTTGACATGGTAATGCAGAGCCTAAATAGTGCTACCACCCAAGCCAAGGGCAGTGAAGGACACTGGAGCCTGCCCCAACTCATGGTCTTCACTAGGACATCTATAAGCTTGAGGGTCACTAGAAATATGAATGCTCTGTCTGCCAGAGAGCAGGTAAGTCATCCAATTCCTGCTCTCACAGAAAACCTTGTGATGGCCAGATCTGTATACTTGACCTGCTTGGTCTTGCCACTGAAGAGCAACAGACCTTGGGTTCCATGGCCTACATCAAGCCACCTTTTCCAAGACTCTGAAGTCTCACTAGACATCTCAGGTAAAAAAACAAACAAAACACCTCTTTTCTTGCGGACACAGAGACCACATATAGTGTTTTTCCTGAGTTCTAAAGTCATCATATTAGGGCCAGATGTGGTGGTGCACACCTATAATCCCAGCACTTGGGAGGCTGAGGTAGGAGGATTGATGTGAGTTTGAGACCAGCCTGGGCTACAAAAGTGAGCTCAAAGCCAGCCTGAACTGCATAGGGGAGACTCTGTCTCAAAAAGACACATAAAGGGCTGGGGAGATAGCTCCGAGGCACAAGTGCCTGCTGGGCAAGTGCAAGGTCGTGAGTTTGAACCCTGGTCCCACAAAAAAAAAAAAAAAAAAAAAAAAAAAAAAAAAAAAAAAAAAAAAAAAAAAAAAAAAAAAAAAAAAAAAAAAAAAAAAAAAAAAAAAAAGACACATAAATAAATAAATAAATAAATAAATAAATAAATAAATAAAAATAAAGTCATCATATTAGCTCTGCAGTCTCCATAGTGGGTGGGTGTTTTTTTTTGTTGTTGTTTTTTGTCTTTTTGAGACATGATCTCACTATGCTGTTCTGCTGGCCTTGAGCTCGTAGCCCAGGCTGGTCTTGAACTCACACCGATCCTCCTGTCTCAGCTTCCCAAGTGCTGGGGTTACAGGCATGAGTCACCATGCCCAGCTCCATAGTGGATGTTGACGGCCAACCTACACATCTTCTTCAGACAGGCCCTTTCGTTGCCAACTTCAGACACTGCTCTTCACTTATAATTTCCTTGTGATATCAACATATCCCAGACCTCTCATGCAGACCTCCTCCAAAAAACTCCACTTCTCTTTCACCTCTCTTTAACCCCACAGTATACATCCTACAAACCCAACCTCAATGTACAGCCAGCTCCTCCCTCCCTTTTCCCTTGTTGACCATATACTCTGAGACACTTCCGGTCCCACTTGTGCCACAAGTGCTATCCCTAGACTAGTGTGCCCCAAAGATCTTAACAGTGTTTTTCTTTTTCTTTTTCTTTTTTTTTTTTTTTTGTCTTTTTTGAGACAGGGTCTCACTATGCAGCTCAGACTGGTCTTGAGCTCACTTTTGTAGCCCAGGCTGGTCTTGAACTCACACTGATCCTCCTGCCTCAGCCTCCCGAGTGCTGGGATTACAGGAGTGCGCCACCATGCCCGGATTTAACAGTGTTTTTCTACATTCGCCAATACCTAATAGCCTCCAAACATCAAAAGAGACTCAAGCTCATCATTCTCTGCTTCCTTACCAATAGTTTTCTTAAAGCTGTCCACTCACTATATAATACCTTCATTCTTCCTGTACTGAAACCCAGTGGCTCCTATTTTTAGTTCAAGATCTCAGAATTATTAATAATGTGGTTAATACCCTCTCATATCCCTCCTTCCACTGCTCACTTTACTGTCCTAGACTTTAAGATGTCTTCTTCACCATTCCTTTACACTCAGATTGCCAGGACCCTTTTTGCCTTCTCATGGACTGATCCAGACCCTCCAATCTCAACAGTTCACATGGACAGCCCTGCTTCAAGGGTTGAGACTGTCCTCACTTCTTTAGCTGAGCTCTTGCTGCTGATCTCGAGACCTTTGGTCTCTAGCCCAGCATTCCTTCAATATATCAATGATCTCCTCCTTCACTACCCCTCTCATACCCTGGCCCTAAAACATACAGCTACTCTTATCAATTTTCTGTCAGGATGAAGTTACAGGGTCTCTCACTCCAAAGCTCAGATAGTTTCATCAAAAGTCAAATACTGGGCCCAGCGGGATGGCTCAGTGGTCTAAAGTGCCTGCTTGGGAAAGCTTGGGCGGCTTCAGGGACCACGGTTTGATCCCCGGCACCACATGCTGCACAAGCCCTGCCCTCAGGGCGGGCTGAGGAGGCCATAAAAATGAGTAAATAAACAAAGGTTCTGAAACAAGGAAAAAAAATTAATAAAATAAAAAAATTCTTTAAAAAAAAAAGTCAAATACTAAGACTCACCCTCACTCCCACTATTCATATAGTCCCTGTTGACCACAAAGCCCTTCTTCATGACCTTCAGGTGCCCACCACAAAATAACATATTTTATCCTTCATTTGACTAATTTCTTCTGCCTCTGAGTTCCCAAATTGCTTCCCTAGCATAGCCTCTCTAGGAAACATAAAAATGTTCCTTGTTAGAACCTCTTGACCCCACTGCTTCTATACATTCCTCCTTTCACAAGCTACAACAGGCCCTCCTAAGCACCCCAGCTCTCTTTACCCAACCCAACTCAGCCTTTTACCTACCCTATATACTTCTTTTCAGGGTCACACTACAATGAGCATCTTACAACCTAAAAGAGACCACCTTTTCAGGCAGTAGCCTACCTTTCTAAACAACTATAGACAACATAGTTGGCAGATAGACTCCATGTCTCCACACAGCAGCTGCCACACTATATAACAGACACACTTAATGTTCATAATGTATCCTTCTATTGCTATTTCCACTTGTAGCCCTCTTAATTTTGCCACTTTCTATATCTCTGAGGCCCCTCAATACAGTTGTGTCAAAGTCCTACAGATGACGCTGACTCCCTTACCTCACACTGATATAAAAAAGCAAAGATTGATACTCCTCTTCAACATGGCCATAGTAAAATGACACAGTGAGATTATAGTGCCCCCTTTTGCTTCCCTCCCTGTGTCCTTTAATCATGATGACATTGACATGTACTCATAACATGCTATCTTTTTAAACTTTTTTTTTCAAGATTTCTTCAGTCTCTGATACAAGCCATCACTAAACATAATCTTCTAGTCCTAACTGAGACCTCTGGCACTAACTTCTACATGGGCATAAACTGTCATCCTGTCAGCTCCCCTCACCTCCAAGATGATGCCCCAGTTCAGCAGGAAGCAGTCTAAGAGACATGACACCCATTATATAACAACCAATAGATGGGAATGATAGGTTCTGGCCCCAGTATGAATTGCTGAATAATTATGGTGGTCATCTGTTATGGCTGAAGCCCTTAAAACAACAGCTTATCTTCTGAAAGACCACCTCCCCCTTCTTCTCTAACTCAGCCCAGGGTGCAACTGTCCTTCAGCTGTCCTGCCACCTCAGGGACAGTGGCCAGAGCACAAAATATGTGAGGGGCGTGGTGGGAGACGAAGTTGAAGGACACACCCAGCTAGGGCCTCCTGCGGATGCTACATCAGGGAAGGCCCCAATTAGCTCCCCAGCTAAATCATCCTCTTCAAAACCCACCCCTGGCAGCCGGGCGTGGTGGCTCACGCCTGTAATCCCAGCACTCGGGAGGCTGAGGCAGGAGGACTGGTACGAGTTCGAGACCAGCCTGAGCTACAAAAGTGAGCTCAAGGCCAGCCTGAACTACATAGCAAGACCCTGTCTCAAAAAGACAAAAAAAACCCCAAACAAACAAACAAAAAAAAACCCACCCCTGGAAAAAGGCCATGAAAACCTCAGTCTCCTTTTGTTCCAATTCAGAGAATTCTTTATCTTCCCTGAGTTCTCTCCGTGTCCTCCAAGAAAATAAAGCCCCTTCTCCTTTTTTTCTTTCTGCCTGTTTCTCTGCTGTGACAACATGGAAAACCTATCAACAAGTACAAGAAGGCAATTAAGAGGAAGTATGTTTTGTGAGGTCAGTAAAAACTTCTAGAGCTATTATCCAACTTGAAAAAAAAATTGTTGCTGTTGAGACAGGGTCTCACTATATAGTCCAAAATGACCTTGAACTAATTCCCAGTGATCATCCTGCCTCCACTTCTAAGTGCTGGAAAGCAGGAACGAGCCACCATGCCCAGCCAGAACTGGGACTTTGGTTGGCCTTCACAGAAAATTAGAAACGCACTTATTCCACACAGAGACCACTTGGTGAAACAACCTCATGGAGATGCTCATGGAGGCTGATGGGGGATGCAGAGGCGATGGTGGCCAGAGCACAAGATATGTGAGGGGCGTGGTGGGAGACGAAGTTGAAGGACACACCCAGCTAGGGCCTCCCGCAGATGCTACATCAGGACGTCAGCATTGAAGGGGACGAAATTGGGATGGTTTACTATGGGCAGTGTTGGATAAGATCGCATTTGGAGAGATGATGTCCAGCACAGTAATCCCAAAAGCCCTGTACTGGCCGTTGCGCGCTGTGAAGCAGGCCGTGGGGAGACCCGACTGCCGCGCCCACCCTCCACCCGAGTCTGGGGCTGACTAGCCCTGAGCACAGGCCGGGGGACCAGAGTTGGGCGGGAATCCGGTCCACACAACTCAGCGCTCTCCCGGGGACGTGGCGCTTTCCAGCCTATCCCGAATATGCGACTGTTTTGCCAATGGCGGCCAGGAAAAGCTGAGCATCAGCAGAGAGTTGATTGGTGATTGGTCGGGAGGCCACTGGCCAGGCGGATGGGGGCGGGGTAAGAGGCCGCTTCCGGCTGGGCGGTACTTGGGCGCGTGAGCAGAGCCCTCGGGTGAACCGCGGCGACGGTATCCTGTGCTGTGTGGACCCTGGGAAAGGTAGGCACTGTGGTGCTCGGCCCCTGACACTTTCTGTCTCTGTTCACTCTTTTTCTGTCCCTCATTCTGGTTACTGGAACAGGATGACCCTTCCTCAATGAGGTCCCGTGTTGCTGCTGGCGTCGAAGCCCGGGGGCTGAGCCTCCTGGCGTGCCCAAGGCCTTGGCTGTGCTGCCCGGCCTAGATGGCCCCCGCGCTCCCCACAAGTCCCGAGCGGGGCTGCATCCCGTGCTGACCTGGCTCCTGGCCTTTGCGTCCTGTTGGGTACTGTTTTGTGCCCCGCTTGCCCTTGTCTCCCGCCCCTGGGCCCTCCTCTGGGTCCGTTGCACTAGCAGGTCACTTTTGTTTGCCCCCGGAGATTGGAGGGCAGTGAGGTAGGGCTGTGAGGTAGGGCTATTGTGAGCGCTACCCGCTACCTCCTGCTCACCGGCCTGCTGGGATCCACCAGCCCCGCCCCAAGGCCACATCCCGGGAACTGGGCGTCCGTGCCAAGCAAGTCGTGCAGTCTCTGCATTAGGGGAACGAACAGGGAAAGGACGAAGTGAAGACACCGTGTGGTACTTTTAAATATTGTTCGAGCTTCTGTGTTTATATTAAGCCTGCAAAGGAAAACAATTTCAAAAGTTTTACTAGAAAACTACGCTTTTTGTCATTGTTGTTAACCTTGTTTAGTTGCTCAAGATCCTGATTTTAATTTTTGGCTTTCTGTGTTTAGAAATAAATTCATTTTCCTTAGAATCCCATGATTTAAAGAATGGTTCAGGGCTGGGGAGATAGTTAAGTGGAATAAGTCCTTGCCTGGCAAGCGCAGGGACCCTGGTACCGCAAAAAAAAAAAAAAAAAAAAAAA
>PVJA010057732.1:0-10298 GCA_004027025.1 Myocastor coypus
GGGGCCTGGCGGGATGGCTCACTGGTCTAAAGCGCCTACTTGGGAAAGCTTGGGCGGCTTCAGGGACCTCGGTTCAATCCCCGGCACCACATGCTGTGCCAGCCCTGCCCTCTGGGGGGCGGGCTGAGCTGGCCATAAAAACGAGTGAATAAACAAACAAAGGTTCTGAAACAAGAATAAAAATAATAAAATTAAAAAAAAAAAAAAAAAAAAAAGGTTGGAGACTGTCAGTCTCTGTTTTTTCCTCAGCTCTCAAGGTAGAAGCAGAAGCCCAAAGGACCTTTGAGGAAGGACTAACTGTCCATTGTTTCAGGAAAATCACTTGAATGACCCAACTGTGATCATGCAAATTATTATCTAAATTATCTAAATTCGGGCCGGCAGGATGGTTCAGTGGTCTAAAGCGCCTGCAGGCGACTGCAGGGACCGAGGTTCGATCCAGGGCACCACATGCTGCGCCGCCAGCCCTGCCCTCAGGGCAGGCTGAGCCAGCCATAAAAATAAAACAAACAAAAGTTCTGAGGGGCTGGGGAGATAGCTCCGAGGCACAAGTGCCTGCTGGGCAAGTGCAAGGTCGTGAGTTCGAACCCTGGTCCTACCAAAAAAAAAAAAAAAAAAAAGTTCTGAAACAAGAAAAAAAAAAATAAATAAATAAAATAAAATTCAAAAAAAATTTTTTTAAATAAAATAAAATATCTAAATTAATAGACAAATGATAGAGCTCTGGTGTGGTTGACAGATGGCCTGAATTCTTTATCTTGCCAGGCTTTGATGGTGTGACCTTCAGTTGTGACCTTTCTGCGCCTTTTCTCTAAGATGGAGAAAATGCGGTTTCTTGTAAGGTTATTTTGAATAATCCGTAACAGCACCTCTACTGGGTCCGCAGCCACCCAAGCCCATGGTTGGGTGCTCCTGACCATGCACTCTTTCTGGACTGAGGAAATGAGATCAAGGGAGCTCGCCGTCTGCACAACCATGGGAAGTGTCCTCAGGAGCTGATGGCTTTCTTACAGATCATTCTTACTGTGACTGGATGGGCTTATCCTCCCCGCTTGGGCCCCAGAGAATGCAGAAGTCCTGGATTCAGACGCCCGGCATTTTTTTTGGTGGGGGTGTTTATTTGGTTGGGGCGGGCTTGCTTTTCTTCTCATCCTGTTGCACCCTGGGATTTGCTTTCTCAGCTCATCAGTTTTCTGTCTGTCATGAAGTCAAATGTGCTGTTACAGAACTATAACCCCAGCGCATTGTGGGACTTGAGTTCCAGGCCAGCTTGGGTCACCTAGGAAGACCTAGAAACTCCACCTCACCCCCAAGATAAACATGTCCATCTCATGAAAGCAGGGCTTGTCTCTCTTGTCAACCCTGCATCCCAAGTGCCTAACACAGTGCCTAGCACTTGAAACACAGTAAACACCCATTTCTGCGGGCCGGGCCCATTTGATGCAGCGCAGTGGCCTTGAAATGACATTGCTGGGAGTAGGAAGACAGGGAAGAGGGGAGTCTGGCACCCAGGCTGGGGTGTTGGTACAGAGCCCCTCTGCAGGGCCCAAGCCGCTGGACTCCTGCACCCTTTATATCTGGATGCCTATCTTAAGTTATCTGTGCTCCAGTTACTCTAAACCTTTTGTTCAATTTGGTAAACTATTGTAGACTGGATTTAGCTGCACTGTGTGGGATTAGATAAGCAGCCTGGGAACAGGCCCCAGGCAATGCTGGCCCTGGAGAAGAGCTGCAGCCTCGGGAAGCCAGCTTTGGAAAAGCAAGCTCTGATCAAACAGGAGAGAAAGCCAGCCCAGAATGGGACAGCAGACTGTGCAGCCCGCCTGCTCTCAACTTGGAAAGGCTTTAGAACTTCCAGCGTTATAAAGAAAGACCTCACAGATTTGTAATTTGACTATTAAGGAAAGAGGTAGCTCAGGGGAGATAGCTTGGCAGCATATGTACCTGCCTGGCCATCGCAAGGTACCGAGTTCAATCCCTGGCACAGAAAGAAAAAAAAAAAAAAAATGTGGGGCGTCCCATCCAGGAGTGCTGCACACTATCGGGGGAACAAGCAAATGGACCTGGTTACTGAGGGGTGTAGGTGCAAAGCCTAACAATGTGCATCTTTCAAGTAGGAGACATGTAGCAGTCGTGAGAGATTTTTAGCAAGAGCAAAGCATCACGTGACATTCTGGAGTGACAGACAGTGAGGAATCAGAATGAAAAAACTCTGAAGATGAAATAGGCTATAGTTCTTCTCCAAGCAGCAGCTACCTGAGCTAACAGCAGTGGAGAGCTGGGTGTGCTGGCCTGTAATCCCAGTACTCAGGAGGCAGAAGCAGGAGGATCCTGCAATTTTCAGGTCAGTCTGGTCTACAAAGTGAGCTCAAGGCCAGCCTGAACTGCATAGGGAGACCTTGTCTCTAAAAGGCAAAAAAAAAAAAGCAATGAGGGACTGGGGAGATAGCTCAGTAGAATAAGCACTTGCCTGGCAAGTGCAAGGTCCTGAGTTCAATCTCCAGTACTGCAAAAAACAAGCAAAAAGGCAATGGGGAGGTCTCTAAGCATCACAAAGTCTTCACAGTTGAGTGCTTAGTAGAAAACAAAGTAGACGTGACTTAAAAAATGTTACTCAAGAGCAAATTAGGAGCCGGGCGTGGTGGCTCACGCCTGTAATCCCAGCACTTGGGAGGCTGAGGCAGGAGGATCGGTGCGAGTTCGAGACCAGCCTGGGCTACAAAAAGTGAGCTCAAGGCTAGCCTGAACTGCACAGTGAAACCCTGTCTCAAAAAAGACAAAAAAAAAAAAAAGAGCAAATTAGGAAGTGCTGATTATCTAAAGTATCAAAGACCAGGAAGTGGGAACTGTGGTAGGAACTTGCGGTCAGAAAACAACAAGGGGAAACCCTCAGCCCTGAGCCCTCCCTTCCTGCTGTAACACACAGGCCTGTTGCCTCCAAGCCATTCTCGACCACTTTGGGTCCTTAAAACTTGGAAAACAAGTATGAGGTGGACATAGTGGTACAGGCCTATAATTCTCCATGTGGGAGGCTGAGGCAGGAGGATCTCTGTGAGTCCGAGGCCAGCCTGAACCTCAGCACACAGCGAGTTCAAAACCACCCCACACTGCACAGCAAAACTCTTATCTCAAAAAGCCAGGGGAAAAACAAAAGGACCAGCTTTGTTGTATCAGGGAGTTTATACTCTAGGACCTGTGGTTGTATTAAGTGCAATGAGAGACAATACTTAATTACTTCAAGAAACTTGAAATCTTATTGGAGACCTAAGACATTCATAAATGCTAATATTGAGTACAAAATAGCCTGTGAGTATCAAATGACTAGCAGAGGCTAACTGTTAACATTTCAGAGGAAGAAATCACATCTACTCAGGACATCAGGAAACCTGTCAAGGAGGACTGGAAGCTCTGCGGGCAGGTTGGTACAGGAACAGCCTGGACAGGCACTCTGAAGGCAAAAGCCCCAAGAGTAGGCTTTCACAATTCTGTGATGCATGTTCCCAAAGAAACCTGGGACTTCGCCTTTCACGGAGGTGTGGCCTTTCTCCTGTATGTTAACTTGTGGTTAAGCATTTATCGAGAAATCAAAGTACTTGTTTGCTTTCGTGCAGCGTTGTCTTTCATGAGTGACATGAAAAGGCAGCACCCCTCATCAAAGGGTCGCGTGGCTGTAGAAGCAGAACTGGGACACTATTCTCACTGCCACTGCTGAGGTCCTACCTTAGTCCTGTCACTGAAACTGAAGCTCCACACATCCTGTGCGGTCCTCTCGACAGCCTTTTTGAGCAGCATTAAATCGGTAGAATCTTCAAGATTACAAGCAAAAGAAATTTTGTTCCAAATGATCTTAAGAAAAAAGTAGATGTGGTTCCCATAACACAGAAGTCCCTGTGGTATGTGGCTTGACCTTTGTCCTGACTTCTCTTTGTAGTGCAAGACTTTTTTGTACCAGTCCATTTTCTTTCTGAACTGTTTTTAGACTATGCCATTCCACATAATGAAAAATATGTCATTTTACCCACAGATATCCTGTGGAATTCAAAAACTACTACCAAGCTGGAAAACAACCCCTGCTTCGGTCCTGAGCATCTAAGTCCAAGAGCCACCCTGCAGCATTGGCTCAGGTGGCGGGCTGCGCCTGTCCCTTACCCAAGCCCTGAGA
Source organism: Myocastor coypus (assembly GCA_004027025.1). Classification (NCBI taxonomy): domain Eukaryota; kingdom Metazoa; phylum Chordata; class Mammalia; order Rodentia; family Myocastoridae; genus Myocastor; species Myocastor coypus. The sequence goes on from PVJA010057732.1 coordinate 4,163, forward strand.
AAGACAGTTAGCAGTCTGGCCAGGCAGGAACCCTTGCTGCTCGGATGGAGGACTGTGGTGGACACCCCACTCCCAGGTGGAGAGCGGTTGCCAGAGTAGGAAGAGCACCAGGTGCTGGACACGCTGCAACATGCCTGCACTGGCACTTGGGAGCTGAGAAGGACAATCGGGAGTTAAGACCTGCCTGGGCCGTGCAGTGACTATAAGTCCAGCCTGAATTTATACACTGAGACCTGTCTTTTTTTTTTGTCTTTTTGAGACAGGGTCTCGCTATGCAGTTGAGGCTGGCCTTGAGCTCACTTTTGTAGCTCAGGCTGGTCTCAAACTTGCACCGATCCTCCTGCCTCAGCCTCCCGAGTGCTGGGATTACAGGCGTGCGCCCCCACGCCCGGCTTTTTTTTTTTTTTTTTTTGAGACCTGTCTTTAAAAAAAAAAAAAGTATTTAAGCAGCACGATCTGACATTAAGAAAATAAGGGCTAGGGATATAGCTCAATGGTAAATGCTCCCCCAAACCAGTGCCAGGCCTTGAGTTTGATTCCCAGCACTACACACACACACACACACACACACACACACACACACACACACACACGCATACGCTCACACAAGCACCCGTATGCACACATGTAGTAAGCTCCCCTCATTAGGATGTACTTATGGAATCACAAAGTATGCGAAATGTTCTAAAACTTGTATTTCGAGCCAGGCGTGGTGGCACACGCCTATAATCCCAGCACTCGGGACGCTGAGGCAGGAGGATTGGTGCGAGTTCGAGACCAGCCTGAGCTACAAAAGTGAGCTCAAGGCCAGCCTCAACTGCATAGCAAGACCCTGTCTCAAAAAGACAACCCCCCCCACAAAAAAACCCTTGTATTTCCAAAGTATGATTTCATGCCCACTTAAGGAATAAGTTAAAACTGGGAGTAGCTGAGTGTCCCCAGGTCAAGTTAGTGCAGAGTCCAGATTAGAGTCTCAGTTGGTTTCCTGCCAACACAAGTAGCAAGGAGGGTTGTTTGTTTGTAGTGTTTTTGTTGGTTTTGTTTTGAGATAGAATCTTGTATAATACAAGCTCGAGTCCAGATTGCCCCACCTGACCCCCCAGGTGGGGCTGTGGTCACGCCCCGCAAGCCCGCTAGCTAGCACATGGCCTCAGTCCTAGCTTTGCTTGGTTGAGGACTGGCGACATGTTGCACAGATGCAGATAACTGATCTCTGCACTGCTGAGTCAGCTCTGCTGTCACTCTCAGACATGGCTTTTCCTCTTTTAAACTATAAACTATGGGGTCTGGGGAGATAGCTCCATGGCACAAGTGCCTGCCTGGCAAGTGCAAGGTCATGAGTTTGAACCCCGGTCTCGCAAAAAAAAAAAAAAAAAAAAAAAAATCCTATAAACTATGCAAAAGGAAAGGGGATGTATATCCTCCACCCAGATTCCCCAGTTAGAATTTAGACAGTTACGGGCCCGGCGGGATGGCTCAGTGGTCTAAAGTGCCTACTTGGGAAAGCTTGGGCAGCTTCAGGGACCGCAGTTAGATCCCCGGCACCACATGCTGGGCCGGCCCTGCCCCCCGGGCGGGCTGAGCCAGCCATAAAAATGAGTGAATAAACAAACAAAGCTTCTGAAACAAGAAAAATAAATTAAAAAAAAAATTTAGACAGTTACAATTTGCCATTACAATCTTGTCAAATTTACCTCACAGTTTTTTTTTTTTTTTGTTTTGTTTTTTTGGTTTTTTTGTCTTTTTGAGACAGGGTCTCGCTATGCAGTTCAGGCTGGCCTTGAGCTCACTTTTGTAGCCCAGGCTGGTCTCAAACTCGCACTGATCCTCCTGCCTCAGCCTCCCGAGTGCTAGGATTACAGGTGTGCGCCACCATGCCCGGCTACCTCACAGTTTTCGCACTGCAATTTTTTTTTTAATTAATCTTTGATACAGGGTCTTCCTGTGCAATTTGGATTTGTAGTGATTCTCCCGTCTCAGGCCCCAAGAGTGCTAGGATTACAGGCCTGCGCCACCACACCCAGCTGCCTTTTCTTTTAATAAAAAGTACTGGAAGTGATGGCACACACTGGTAATCTCAGCACTGCGTGGGGCTAAGGCAGGAGGATCACAAATGGCAGCGCAGCCTGGGCAAGCGAGGGACCTCAGAAGGCTGTTTCTCCAAAAAGGGGGTGAGGGAGTAAACAAAAGCGACACAAAACTTCCTGCCAACTCTTCTACTCAGTAGTATTTTTAAAAATGTATTTGAGCCGGGCATGGTGGTGCATGCCTGTAATCCCAGCACTCGGGAGGCTGAGGCAGGAGGATCGGTGTGAGTTCGAGACCAGCCTGGGCTACAAAAGTGAGCTCAAGGCCAGCCTCAACTGCATAGCGAGACCCTGTCTCAAAAAGAAAAAAAAAAAAAAAAAAGAATAAGTGACAACAAAGAAAGGACTAAGAAGGAAGCGTGTGTCTCTTACAGGAAGAGCCGCACTCATTCGTGCCAAGAGCTGCGGTTGGTGTCGGATCTCCAGCATCCCAACGGCAGACGCTGGCAGCTGGCACGCCCAGTCCTCCAGCGCGAGTCTTTCATCTCCTGCCCTGGCACGCACTGGAGGTCAGGGCTAAGGCAGGCTGCCATTCCTCAGGTGTCCTGGGCTTTCTCTCCCCACGTCCTCGCCTCCCTCCCAGCTCCTCTCCCCTTTACCTGAACAGGCACCTGTAAAGAGACAAAAATAGGATTCACTGAGCTTTTGACAAATGCTAAGAATGTGTCCGTTATTTTTGTCTTTTTCACTTGTTAGGTTAAGAGAAACAGCAAAATGGAGACCACCTACTCCAATTTATTTATTTTCACCAATTTAAATTAGCATGTATTGCAGCCGGGCGTGGTGGTGCACGCCTGTAATCCCAGCACTCAGGAGGCTGAGGCAGGAGGATTGGTGCGAGTTCGAGACCAGCCTGGGCTACAAAAGTGAGCTCAAGGCCAGGGTGAGCTGCATAGTGAGACCCTGTCTCAAAAAAAAAAAAAAAAAAAGAAGGTAATTGAGGCCAGCCAGACTTAAATTCCTGCTTAGGGAAAGTGCAGAGGTCAGAGTTCGATCCCTGGGCCTGCTATGCCGGCTCGTCCCCGGGGCGCACAGAGATGGCAATTGAGACTGGGCGTGGCGGTGCGCTCCTCTAATCCCAGCGCTTGGGAGGCTGAGACAGGAGAATCACTACGAGTCTGATCTGTGTAGTGATACCCTGTAGACCTGTAAACTCCATCCTAAATACACTGAGAGAGAGAGAGAGAGAGAGAGAGAGAGAGAGAAGGGAATTAACATGCTTTCCCCCCCCCTGGCGGGACTGGGTTTCAAACTCAGGACCTTGCATTTGCCACACAGGCACTTGTGCCACGGAGCTATCTCCCCAGGCCCTTAATGTGCATTCAAAAAGAAACGACAGGCCGGGCATGGTGGCGCACACCTGTAATCCCAGCACTCGGGAGGCTGAGGCAGGAGGATTGGTGTGAGTTCGAGACCAGCCTGGGCTACAAAACTGAGCTCAAGGCCAGCCTGAACTGCATAGTGAGACCCTGTCTCAAAAAGGAAAAATAATAATAATAATAATAATAATAATAATAAATAAATAAATTAAAAAAAAAAAAAAAAAAAAAAAAAAAAAAAAAAAAAAAAAAAAAAAAAAAAAAAAAAAAAAAAAAAAAAAAAAAAAGAAAAGAAACGACAGCCACCGACTGCCAGAAGGAAGGGTTCCAAGACTGTAAGAAGGCTTCTCTTGTGAGCCCTTTCGGTGTTGAGCACTTTCCCAAACATATAGGAAGGGAAGCAGATGTGTGCCAGGTGTACCTTTTCACCCCAAACCCACCTTATTTAATTATGGGTTGAATTGGAGAAAGTCAGGGTTCCTAGTTTTAGAACTTTTTTTTTTTTTTTTTTTTTTTTTTGTCTTTTTGAGACAGGGTCTCACTATGCAGTTGAGGCTGGCCTTGAGCTCACTTTTGTAGCCCAGGCTGGTCTCGAACTCGCACCGATCCTCCTGCCTCCGCCTCCCAAGTGCTGGGATTACAGGCGTACGCCACCACGCCCGGCTTTTTAGAGCTTTTAAGAGAGAGCTTCTTAAAATATTTAACAAGATACAATCTTGTCTGCAATACACAGTGTATTAACTATTGATAATTTTCCTTTGTTTTGTTACAAAATTTTATTTTCTCAAAAAAAAAACAAAACAAAACAAAAAAAACCCAACTTTTAGGGCCAGGCGTCCTGGCGCACACCTGTAATCCCAGCACTTGGGAAGTTGTGGCAGAAGGATCAGTGCAAGTTCGAGACCAGCCTGAGCTACAAAAAAATGAGCTCAAAGCCAGCCTGAACTGCATAGTGAGACCCTGTCTCAAAAAGACAACAACAAAAAAGTAATGGTCAATCAAAAGAAAAAAAAGCTGGGGCCCGGCGGGATGGCTCAGTGGCCTAAAGCGCCTGCTTGAGAAAGTTTGGGCGGCTGCAGGGACCGCGGTTCGATCCCCGGCACCACATGCTGCGCCAGCTCTGCCCTCGGGGCAGGCTGAGCCGGCCATAAAAATAAGTGAATAAACAAACAAAGGTTCTGAAACAAGAAAGAAATAAATACATTAAAAAAAAAAAAGAAAAAAAAGCTTATAAAAGCTACAAAGCTATGAAACAGGGGCCACAGTTAACTGCAGGCTTTTTGGCGGGGTGGAGGGACAGACAGGAAGCGAAATAGGACATTGAGGGCCGTGCGACTGTGCGACTGTGCATCACTGCTAGTGTGAGACCCAACTGGGCAGCAACAACGGTGAGTGGGCGTGCACCGTGAAGAGGGACCCTTGAGGAAAGCGGGCGGAGCCCTAGCAGACTGCAGGAGCTGGAGGAGCCGGCCAGCCGGGACTTCAGCCAGGCATCGGCCACAGAGATTGAAGTGTGAACTGAGAAGGATCTGGTGTTCCTGGGAGGGTGGAAGGGTCACTGCGGTAGCATAGCCACGGGCTAGAGGAAAACTGTGGCCAAGCCACCACTCAGCTTCTGTGTAGGCAGCAATTCTCCCTAACTTACTTTTTTCAATTTTTTAAAATTTAATTTAGGGGGCCTGGCAGGATGGCTCAGTGGTCTAAAGCACCTGCTTAGGAAAGCTTAGGTGGCTGCAGGGACCGCAGTTCGATCCCCGGCACCACATGCTGCGCCAGGCCTGCCCTCAAGGCGGGCTGAGCCGGCCATATAAATAAACAAAAGTTCTGAAACAAGAAAAATAAATAAAAATTAATTTCTTTTTGTTTTTTGTTTTTTGTTTTTTTGAGACAGGGTCTCGCTATGCAGTTCAGGCTGGCCTTGAGCTCACTTTTGTAGCCCAGGCGGGTCTCGAACTCACACCAATCCTCCTGCCTCAGCCTCCCAAGTGCTGGGATTACAGGCGTGCGCCACCACGCCCGGCTTCTTAATTTAATTTTTTAAAAGAATTTTATTTATTTATTTATTTATTTATTTATTTTTGTTTCAGAACTTTTGTTTGTTTGTTTATTTTTTTTATGGCCGGCTCAGCCCGCCCTAAGGGCAGGGCTGGCGCAGCATGTGGTGCCGGGGATCGAACCGTGGTCCCTGCAGCCGCCTACAGGCGCTTTAGACCACTGAGCCATCCTGCTGGGCCTAATTTATTATTATTATTTTGTTTTGTTTTGTTTTTAATGGATTTGGTACAGGGGCTACAGGGCCTCCCTGCATAGATCGAACTCGTGATCCTCCTGGTTCCAGCCTGCCACATGCTGGGATTACAGATGAGCGCCACCATGTCCAGTCTCATCATCTTCTCTCGGCACCCCACCAGGGGTCGAACCCTATCCCTAGCGTCTGCCTAAGCAGCCGTTTTAATCCTCTGAGCTATCTGGCTGGCTCTCATAATTTACTTCTGAGCCAGGCGTGGTGGCGCACGCCTGTAATCCCAGCACTCGGGAGGTTGAGGCAGGAGGATCTGTGAGAGTTCGAGACCAGCCTGGGCTACAAAAGTGACCTCAAGGCCAGCCTGAACTGTACAGCAAGACCCTGTCTCAAAAAAAAGACAAAAAAAAAAATTTACTTCTTAAACCTGTCAGTGAGATTTTGTGCACAGAACACATACTTTTTTTTTTTTTTTTTTTTTTTTTTTT
>PVJA010057733.1:0-10341 GCA_004027025.1 Myocastor coypus
AAAAAAAAAAAAAAAAAAAAAAAAAAAAAAAAGAGAGAGAGAGATTTTATTTATTTTCTTGTTTCAGAACTTTTGTTTATTATTTTTATGGCCGGCTCAGCTTGCCCTCAGGGCAGGGCTGGTGCAGCATGTGGTGCCGAGGAGCCGCGGTCCCTGCAGCCGCCTAAGCTTTCCTAAGCAGGCGCTTTAGACCACTGAGCCATCCTGCCGGGCCCATGAAGAGAAAGTTTAAAACAAAATAAAACTCACCACCTTAGCTGAACTTCCAAGATAATCACTGTCGATGTTTTGATTTAATTTCTTCTCAGTAAATAGTTAGGTTTTAACATACTTTTTAAATGCAGTTCCGTTAATGTAGGGGTCAGGTTGCACTTCTGGCTTCCCCGACCTTCCTCTGCTGGCTTTTGGAAGTCGATCGGAGGGGTTGGCTCGGGACAAGGTGGGGAATCCCACTTGGCAGGAGAGGGCGGGGAATTACCCAGAGCGCAGGACTTGTGGGAAGCTGAGTTCTGCGAAATGACCCCGCAGTCTTTTGCCTTCCCTTTTCAAGCATTGAGCAAGGACAGTCAGTAGCCAAGGCCAGGCTGGGCTCCGTGCTGGCTGGGGTAGGGGAGCCCTCTGGTGGTTGGGAGAGAACTGGCTGGGGGGGCATTTAGCCCGGCACCGCCTTCCTTTTTCCTTCCGCTGCGCCCCGATGCAGTGTGCCAGGCTCCGATCAGCCTCGCTCTCCCCCTTTTAGTAGCGGGACCATAAGAATGAGCGCTACGTAGCGCACGTTGGGTCCTTCTCCAGTGACGCTGGAGGTAGTGGCTGTGCACGAGGAGCGTTTGTGCTTGAATGACCTGCCTTAGCCAGCCACTCTCCACCTAGCGTGGCCCTCTGCAGGAGGAACCACAGTGACTCCTGTCTGCTGTCAGAGGACCAGGGTCCCAAGAGCAACGAAGCAGCCTTCCCATCCCTGCCAGCTCTGCTCAAAGGGCACTCGCATGTAGCCTCTGCAAGCCGGTAACAAGGCAGGCAGGCATCTGCCATTTGTGGTTGGTGGGTGAGAAAATCTGTTCGCTCACCCAAGCTCTACAGCCGGTGCCCTTTCTCCACCCCGATTCTAGACTGCAGCCCTCACCGATGTCCCGTGTCCCTGGGACTGGGCACCCGCATACCATTGGTGCAGGGCAGGTCGGTAGCCAGGTAGTCCTGGAAAGCCCAGGGGTGCTGTCTCGCTCTCAGGTGCCCTCCTGTCTGGACTGGACCCTGTGCCTTATGCCTGCCACACCCACCTGCCTTTTCCTTGCCCATGGCAGGACCCAACCCCGCCTCCCCGGGCAGGTCAAGGGCCTGACTCCAAACCAAGCCCTGGACCAGCAACAGGCAGCTCAGCGGCTGTAGCCCGAAGCGGCACAGGAGGAGACGGCTAGCTACTCCCTGAAGATGCCCTCCAGAAAGGGACAGATGCCTGCTTGAGACAAGTTCTGGCTGTGTTGCCCAGGCTGGCCTTGCCCTCCTGGGCTCGAGGGAGCCTCCGCCTCAGCCCTTGTAGCTGGCACCCAACCCCCACTGGAGGAAGTGACACCGGGCTGAGACCTGCAGGACAGTGGATCTTGGCTTGGGGGCAGGGTTGTACTCTGGCCTGCTGCCCTAACCCAGCAGTGGCTCAGCCTAGTGGAACAGCGCCCCCACCCCTGCTTCTGGGCTTGCTTTGGCAGGTGCAGCTGGTCCAGGATCCAGCAACTGGAGAGACATTCGTGGTGAAGGTAGGTGCCACCCAGCCCCTGCCGAGCTGCACCCTCTTCCCAGAACGTACATCTGGAACCCACATGGCCTCCAGTCCCAAAGCCGCTTGTGTTCTGAGGCCCTGCCTTCAGGACAGACAGATCCACATGCACACCCCGACTCTTGTCAGGGAGGGTGGGTGGCCTGGATTCCTGAGGGGAAACGAGGGTCAGGGCCAGGCCAGGCAGTGGCAGGCACTGTTGCCCCCCCACAGCGCCTCCTGCCTCTCAGCCAGGTGCACCTGAAAGCAGGCCCAGGCAATCCCCACGCAGCAGCAGCAGCCTCTGGTCTGGCCACGGCTGATGTGCCCGGCCCACCTCCTCCCAGAGTCTGCCCAGGTGCCATGTGGCAAGCCAGGAGCGGCTAACCATCATCCCACACGGCGTCCCCTTCATGACCAAGCTGCTGCGGTACTTTGTGAGCGAGGACTCTATCTTCTTGCATCTGGAGCACGTGCCAGGTAAGGGCACCCGAGATCCATCAGTGCCTCGGGCCTCAGGGCGCTGTCCTCACAACCCCTCAAAGTGCCGTGTCCTGGGGCGTGGCTGGGGCCACATGCGCAGCACACAGACTGGGGACCCTGGCTCCTGGAAACTGGTGGCAGGATCAGGCCGTCATGGCACCTGGATGGCCCCAAGGGAGCAGGCAGGGGTCTACATGTCTGGGCAAGGGCTACACAGCTGCCCCCTGCCACCTTCCTGTCTCGGCTCCTTTTCCTGGCACACAGCAAAGGGGCGGTCACTGAGGCTGCCAGGACAAGAAACGGCCCTGTAGCAGGTAGTGAGGCTCATGGCGATCTTTCTAAAATGTGGTACATCTTTGGGTTCTGACTAGTCATCGTAGGGTACTAGCCTGCCCTTTAAGGTCTTGCCAGGCTCCTCGAAGAGAATAAAAAATGCAAACTTTGAAAACTGGTGAACCCACCTCCAAGCCAAGTCATTAACTATAAAGCCCACGAGAGGGCGCAGCTCTGAGGGGAAGCAAGTGCATGTTTCATTCGGACTGAAGGAGGTGGCCAGGGCTAGGAAGCTGAGGAATGCGGGACCCTAGAAGGCGGAGGGGCCACCCTCAGAGGGACGGAGGCCGGGGTGGGCCTGGACCTGGGGCCCACAGCCTCTCCCTTCCCACGCTTGCTCCTCTGCCTGGCCCAGGGGGCACCCTCTGGGCCCACCTGTTCTCCCAGGACCCTGGCCTCGGGTCTGGCTCCGCAAAGAAGACCGCGGCCCAGCTCAGCACCGGCCTCAGCCTCCTGCTCCCAGCACAGCTCTCCCAGGGCCACTCCATCACGCAGCACAGCATTCCTCCGGCGCGTCCTTGGACCTCTCAGTGCCTTCCCCCAGCCGGGGAGGCCACGTCCTTCAGGTCCCAGAGTGATCCTGAAAGTGAATCCATAGCCAGGACCAGCACCTCCTGCTCCTCGGACCTCACAAAAGCCCCAAGTGGCTCCTCGCGCCTGCAAGCCAGGCTGGCTTGCCAGGGTGCAGACTCTGGACCCCCCTGGGGCCTGCCCTGGGTTCGCCAGGGGGCCAGCCGGGTGCTGAGGGGCCTGGCGTGTGGCTGGGCTATCTGGAGCGTGAGGGAGGAGAAGGTGAAGCAGTGGGCAGCGGAGATGCTGGTGGCACTGGAGGCGCTGCATGAGCAGGGGGTGCTATGCCGGGACCTCAGCCCTCGGAACCTGCTCCTGGACCAGGCAGGTAGGACTCTGGCCATGCCCCTGCCTGACAAGCCCTGAGGCAAGGGGACCCCTGAGGTTACGTGGCTTCTCCACCGCCCCTGACCTTTAACACTGCCCTGCCCGCGTCTGGCTTGCTTCTGTCTCGGAAGCACCCATGACCTTGGGGTCCCCAGGGCCGTGCCCTCAGGGAGACTGCCAATGCAGCTCGTGGCTGCTATCATTTCCAGGGGAAGCCCTGGAACTGCTTCCCTCTATGCCAGCTGCTCAGTGATGCTCTCACCTTTGTCCCCCTCTCTTCCTACTCACACTGGATGGGAAGGTCACCTCCGGCTCACGTATTTTGGCCAGTGGTCAGAAGTGGAGCCCCAGTGCTGCAGGGAGGCTGTGGACGGCCTCTACAGCGCCCCAGGCAAGAGGGGGTCCCTAGACCTTGGGTGCCTTCGTGTGGGTTGAGCCTGGGGTCTGAGCTTGACGGCGGTGGCCCAGGAGAATGCCGAGCCCTGGAGTGATGCAGGGTGTGCTTTGTTCCTGCAGAGGTGGGTGGCATTGCGGAGCTGACGGAAGCCTGTGACTGGTGGAGCTTTGGTGCAATCCTGTATGAGCTGCTGACAGGAACGGTGAGAGGCCATTGGGTACTGCTGGACACAGGGCGGCGGGCAGGTCCACTTGTAGAAGCTGCCTGATTGTCTAAAACGTGGCCCTAGGGTGGGTGTCCGGCCAGCCCACAAGCTGCCCATAGGTCACGAGGCCACAGGCTCACTCAGCACCCGGCCACGCTAGGGGCCACCGCTGGTGACACGGTGAGAGCAGAGATGGTTGGGAGAGGTTTTAGATGGGGTGGCAGCTAACACAGCCCTCTTTCCGTGGAAGCCCCTGGGTCACCTGCAACGCTTGCTCCCCGCTGCTCACTCCTTCCCACCGTGCCCTTTGGGGCTACAGCCCCAGGTCCTGGCTGGAGGACAGGAGAGCTGCCCTGTGCAGAGCCCAGCTCGCCTGGCACAGCTTCTGCTCATGGCACAGGTCTGACCTGTGTCCTCTGCATGGGCGCAGCAACGTACCTGGTACCAGGCGGGCTGCGGAGCAAGTCGGCTGAATTGCATTTGAGCAGGAAACCCGGGATGCGTGAGGCATGGCTAGTGCAGGCCTCCGTGTCCCCTCTGTCCCCCCCCCCCCCCGGGCCCCACATGGCCTCCCTGGTCTCCCACAGCCTCAGCCCTGCAGACCTCCTGTCCTCCCTGCAGCCACACAGACCCCTGCTCCCGCAGGCTGCACCTTTGGGTGTGGAGTGCTCTCCGTCGCTAGCTCCTGAGGACACGAGAGCGGCAGGCCTGGCCTGCTGTAGATGAGCAGCCGCCCCAAGAGGCTTGGCTGTAAGGCCAGTTTCAGTGCTCCCTGTGCCGCCCTGATTTTATAAGCTTGCAGCCACAGCCCCCGACCTTGGTTCAAACCACGAACTCAGTTTGGGCCATTAGGCCCCTTAATGCACATGTCAGGGACCTGTCTAGCGGGTGTGCCATGCAGAAGAAAGCCACCTGTGGAATGTGACCCAGGAGCAGGGAACACCCCTGGCCACATCTGAAGAGTGGCCCTTCCTAGGGCTGCCTCCTCAGGCCCTGCTGTGTCCTTGCAGGCCCTGGCTCAGAGCCACCCCTCAGGGTTCCAGGCCCACACCCACCTGCAGCTGCCCGAGTGGCTCAGTCACCCAGCGGCCTCCCTGCTGACTGAGGTGAGCTTCAGTCTGGTCTAGGGCACAGAATGCCACAGCTCTGTGTGAGCTGTGGGCACTAAGGAGTGCTGAAGGGTAGTAGGGTTTCTGTTAAGTTGGGGCCCAGCCACCACGTGTCGCCCCCACAAATGGTTTGTGGGCTGAGCTGGTGGGAGTGAGCCCTGCCCCCCGCCCCCCACTCCCCGGGCACTGTGCATGGAGCCTCTGGAAATGAGCCCAGCAGCCTGTAGGGAGCTGACCCACCTCTGCCCTTCCCTGCAGCTGCTGCAGTTTGACCCTGTGAGGCGTCTGGGCGCCCGAGGAGGTGGCGTTGGCAGACTCAAGGCCCACCCCTTTTTCAGTGCCGTCCCGTGGAGCAAACTGGTAGGGTAAGAGGAGCAGGGTGGGCGATGGCAAGCTGCTGCCAGCCTGGACCTTCTGTCTCTGCCCACCACCCAGGCCAGGGACGCAGGGCTTTCCTGCTCAGCTCCCTGCCCGGGCTGTAGAAGCAATGACTACCACTGCTTCAGAAGGGCCACCCTGGGGAGCTCCAGGGGGGGCGGCAGAGCTCCCAGTTGTCAGCAGACATCCACTGAGCACGTGCCCAGCTCCTCTGATGCAGATGATGTCACTTTCTGTCCTATTCCCTCTGAACTGACCCCAGCTGCACCTACCTCAAGGTTTCGACACTCACTGCCACCTGGGACGTCTCAGGACACTGGTCCCTGGCTGAGCGACTCACACTAAGGCTGTCTCTCTGCAGAGTGGGCTCAGGCCTGTCTTGGGATTTCAGACTCTGGAGAGTGCAGGGAGGGGGGAGACACGCTGAGCAGTTAAGCAGCAGTGCCAGGAGCGCAGCGCTCAGGCAGTCACGGGCAGGTTCCTCAGGAGCGGGTCTCTCCCTGCTGTGCTCTGGGCCCAAGTTCTACACTGCTCACTGCCTGGAAACTTCACCCTCTCAGAATGAGAAACCCTAACCCTAAACACAGAAGCGCATGCCTCAGACAACTCCCAGTCTGAGGGCTCCTCAGGACAAGCCATAGAAGATGGGGAGCACAGCCCACCATCACCACTCCCCTCAGGCCGTCCTGGAGGTCCCTGGGCTAACCCATCTCCCAATAAACCCTGCTCTTCCAGAGACGCCTTGCTGCCTCATTGCCGCGCACCGTGCAGGCTGAGAATGGCCTGAAGGGACAGATCAGTCCCGTAGCCGTGCTGCACAATGCTGGGGCCTGTAGAGCAGCCTTGGGAAGTGGCGGCTACTGGGTGCTGGGCTCTGGGGGAAGAGGACGCAGACTGGCAGGGGCACAGGTCTGTCGTCCTGGCATTTGGGAGGCTGAGGCAGGAGGATCGCTCAGTTTGAAGTCAGCCTGAACTAGAGCAAGACCTGGTCTCAAAAAAAAAAAAAAAAACAGGTTGAGTCCGGGTGCCTAGATGGGACCTTGGGTAGCCTTCACAGTGACTCCATGGCAGAGGAGTGCTGCTGAGAAAGCCGCCAGCTTCCACTCTGTTCCTCCCACTGTCACATTCCCAGTTTCAGCCACACCACCGCTTCATGAAGCAAGTGCTTCTGGAGTCATCAGCCCAGACAGGCTACATACACACCTGGATCTTTGCTGGGCCTTCACTTTTGTTTTGGTTTTTGGTACTGGGAGTTGAACTTGGGACCTTGCACCTGCCAGGTTTGCACCATGTCACCAAGCTATTAGCCCAGCCCTGACAGGATGTTGAGCTGCCAGAAAAATGATGGTACTCTGGCTTACCAGCAGAACGAAAGCTTTGACACCAAGGTTTAGACTGGACAGGCAATTCTAAACTGCTTTTCGTGAGCCCATTTTTTTTTTTTCCCTTTCCTTGTTACAAGCTGTAGTTCCACGCTTTATGACCTCCTTCCCTCTCCACAGAAGGATGGTCTCCCTTTTGGCCAATCAGCAGATAAGGGTTCCCTGTGGGAAAACAAGGTGCACTTCAGGCTGGACTCATCACACCTATCCCCTGCCATCTGTCTACACACACTCCCAACGCTGTCTGCAGACCCTCACCGGCTCCAGCTCAGGAGCCTCCTTCCCTCCTCTGTCCTGCTTAGAGCACTGGTACACACAGGAGCAGACCCAAGGGCCATCTTGGGACGTCTCACCCAATTCATCCCAAAGTAATCAAAGCCTCCACAAAAGCACAGCCACCTGCCGGCAATTTGATGGGAACTGGCGAAACCAGTTTTCCTGAAGTCTGTCAGGCTCATGGCCCCATGAGCAACTCTGTGCCATCATAAAGCTTGCTCTCTAGCAGCTGGCAAGGGGAGTCCACATCCTGTTGTACAGTGGCCTAGGGCACAGCCAGCAGGACACTATGTGGCTTTCAAAGCTGACACTCGTTCCTCAGTTATCAAAAGGAGCACAGATGCAGGACCCTGTGTGAGAATATTTGCCCTTTAATTTTCACTCAAAGTCAGCTTCTTTAAATATTTCTGGTTACGAGCTCTGCACCTGAGGACAGAGCGGCAGATGCAGCAGGCACACAGCACTGGCCCCGCCCGCTCCTCACCCACCCTGGGTTCCAGATGGAAAAGGGCAGCCCCGGGCGGCTCCGAGTCTAGTGCGGCAGCCACAGGCCTGATGTAGCAGATACAGAGCCATGAAGCCCAGCAGCTTTCACAAGACACTTGTATTTAACCATGCTCTAAGGAGTTTCAGTGACTACCCAGACTACTGCACCACAGGCACTGACACCTTGGGCCAGTGTCCACCACATCCCGCCCTCCCGACCTGTGTCCTGCACGGGCAGTCACACCACGAAGGAGAAAGCAGCATCTCAGTCCAGGTGCTCGCAGCTGGCCAGAGGATGCCTCCCGTCCCAGGCCCTGTCCCACTGCCCTAGGTGCTAACGTCCACTCTCAGCAGAAGCTGCCGGCAGCCTGGAAAGGTCGGCAAGACCACGGATCTGTGTGAGTACGCCAAGTGAGCTTGCCTGGTGGGCGCCACGGGTGGGAGCGTAAGGCCAGGCCTGGGTTCTGCTCCCTCGTGGGACCACAGTGACTTCCCGGGGACTCTGCCCTCTCCTCCCAGCCAGCATGCCCCGCCCCGCATTTCCCTGGCCTGTGCTTCCTGGAAGAGGTAGAAGAGGCATCTTGACGTCAGTGACAACTGGAGATGACGGTGCCATTTAAGAAGCAAAGCAGCAGCTCTTTGCCGTGTTCAGTACCTCCATACAGGTGGCATCTGGTGAGCATGAACACAGCCAGGAGAGACGGACACTGTCACATGGTCCCCAGTGGTTTCCCTATGGTACATGGCAGTGGGGAGAAGCAAAATCATCTTTGCGCGGGGCTAACAAAAGAAAAGCAGGAATATTAGTGGGCATCCACTGAAGTTCTCTCTCAGGCCTAAGGTGTCTGAAGGCAAGAGAGGGATGAGAGTCTGGTGGGGACAAGACCTGTGACTGCTGCTTACACATTGCCCTGGCTTTCCTGCCTGAGGCCAATAGAAGGTGCCTGCCTGGGACCTGTGGGGGACAGGAAGAAGTCTGGTTTTCAGTTCCTGCATGATTGATTTGTAGGGCGTGTGGCCTCCTCCTAAAGGTCCAGGAGCAGGACTCTGGGATCCTCTACTGCTGCCTTGATTTTTCGGAGGAAAGTCACAGCCTCTCTGCCATCAATGAGCCGGTGATCATAGGTCAGTGCCACGAACATCATAGGCCGCACCTCCACCTGCAGAGAGGAGAGGGAGAGCTGTACAACCAACCCACGGCGCAGCTCCTGCTTCCAAGCCTTTCCTGCTAACGTCACTTCTGGATACTTAGGACAATTCAAGACCAACCTTTACCCCCAGTGCAAAGTTCTCCTACTCAGAAAAAAAGTTTAAACAAGAAACAACTTGGCCCTCCAGCTCCTCTGCCATCTACAGGTTTCTCTTCAGTTTCGGCTGCCCGCAGTAGGTGACTGCCAGTTATGATTTACTTAATTAAAGAGCTGAGAATCAAACCATCTTGTGCATGCTAGACCAGCACTCTACCATGGAGGCCTATCTCCACCCTAGAGTTTAATTTAAAGAAATGAATTTGTAGGTCCCCCAAATCTGACACTGTATGCAAAGGTGGGTGTGAGCCCCTTACAAGGAACAATATCTAAAGGTTTTGGGTTCACAAAGAAGTTAATGATCCAAAATGTTTCTAAACACATGTCTCAGAAAGCTTTTTTTCTAGGCCGGGTGTGGTGGCACATGCCTGTAATCCCAGCACTTGGGAGGCTGATGCAGGAGGATCGGTGTGAGTCTGAGACCAGCATGGGCTACAAAAGTGAGCTCAAGGCCAGCCTGAATTGCACAGCAAGACCTTGCCTCAAAAAAAAAAAAAAAAAAAAGTTTTTTTTCTTTTTTGTTGCGAGACTGGAGATTGAACTCAGGTCCTTGAGTTTGCCAGGCAAAACGATGTGTCTTTTTGAGACAGGGTCTCATTATGCAGTTCAGGCTGGCCCTGCGCTCACTTTTTTTTTGGCAGGACAGGGGTTCAAACTCACCACCTAGCACTTGCCAGGCAGGCACTTATGCCACAGAGCTATCTCCCCAGCCCCTTTTTTTCTAATAACTTTTTTTTTTTTTTTTTGGACAGTCTTGAACTCTCTGTAGCCCAGGCTGGCCTCTAACTTGTAGTAATCCTCCTGCTTCAGCCTCCTGAGTGCTGGGATTACAGGTGTGCACCACCACGCCCAGCTATCTACTTATCATTTAAGAACTAGCTCAAGCCCCTCTGACCTCATTCCTTGACAGCCAGAAAACTTCTATGCCTGCCTCATCACACAACTGTGCAGCTCATCAATTGCTATGCTTTCTCGTCGTGTTGCCCAGGAGCAAGGGTACACATCTAATTCCCTCAGTCGCAGCTGGAATGGAGCACACTGCCTGACCCCAGGGCACAGTGTCACTTCAGCTCCGTGGCTCTCAAGCTTCTAAGGCACAGCAGGACTGTCTGCATGTCTGGTTGTCCAGCTTTGGGAAGGGGTCTGAGAACTTGCATTCCTAACAAGTTTCCAAATGATGTTGATTCAGAGATAACAATTGTAGAATCAGCATCTAAGTTACTAATTAGAAACTAAAGGAGCCGGGCGTGGTGGCGCATGCCTGTAATCCCAGCACTCGGGAGGCTGAGGCAGGAGGATCGGTGCAAGTTCGAGACCAGCCTGGGCTACAAAAGTGAG
>PVJA010057734.1:0-10341 GCA_004027025.1 Myocastor coypus
GTGTGTGTGTGTGTGTGTGTGTGTGTGCGCACGCACACGTGCATGTGTACATATGCAGGGTCTCACTACACAGCTCATATTGATCCACCTGATTTGTGATCCCTAGTGCTGGGATTACAGGCATGTACCACCACACCCAGATTCCATCACTGACTCAACATGCACCGAATACTGTGTCAGGTATTTAACGCTGGCCCCTGCACCTACCTAAGCAAGCAGTTAGTCTGCTCAGCTGTATCACCGGCTGTCATTTCTTGCTATTACATACCCACAAGATGATTATTCTTATTTGGATTAGTTTTCTTCCTGAAATGGTTTCTTATGCCCTTCTCCATCAAGTTTCTCTACACTTTTACCTAGAATTAATTCATGATCATCTGAGATAACATGTTATGTTATATCGTATAGGTGACCTATTACTAGGAGATTACCCAAAAGAGCCATATCTGTCACATGAGCGTCTAAAAAACAATTGCTCTGATTGCTGGCAAAGAGAAAGTAGGTGAAATTTGAAACGTAAGAATATTTAACTCTTTTTAAAGATGGGGAGGGGCATGAGAGAATGATTATAACTGCTTCTAGAAATTAAGAGAAGCCCCCAGGTGACCATGATCAAGGAAACAGGTGCTTGAGTCCTACAACAAGAACTCAATTTTGCTAACAGGTATAAGTTTACAAGAGAACTCGAAGCTCCACATGCAAACACTGCTTGCTGATACATTGATTTTAGCATTCTGAGGCTCTAAACAGAACATTCAGTCATGCTGTGCCAGACTTCTAATGTATAGAAATAAAATGGAAAATGTAGGCAAAGTTACTAAATTTGGTAATATGTTATTCAGTAATAGATAATATTGCTAATTCATTCTCATTGCATTCTTTTTAAATGGCTTAGTGATGGATGAGTGGATAAAGCAACGTATATGGCCTGAGAAATACTTAGGCATCACCGATCGTGGGGTCACTTCACCAGAAAAAGGTTACACTTGATACAATTTTGCTAGTCATTACCATAATATAATTAGGGAAAGAAAAAAAGAACATCTAGTTTTCCAGTAAAAGCTTAAGAGCTCACCAGCTGCTGGGCTTGACAATCGTTTGCTCTCAAATTTGAATTACACCAGAAATGTTATTCTACTTTTTGTGTTTCTCTTTCCTCTTTGGTTTATGGAGCTTTTAGCCATCTGTAACAATATGGCTATGGCCCAGGAGTACTATAAATGAAATTGGAACTTGCTGACATCACCACTTTTTGCCACATAATTGATTTAAGCATATGCAACATTGGCAAGGTGGGAGAAAAATGGAAGTTAGAAGTGTAGTTAAAAGATCTTAAGTGACTTCCCAAATTATAGGAAGATAGATTGTAAGATTATATAGAACCAGTAAGCTCTAAGGAGAAAAAGGGTAAGAGGGTGAGTCCAAGTGCTGTTGACACAGTTGCTACAGTTTGGGTTGGAAATGTTTCATGAAGATCCATATGTTAATGGCTTAGTTCAGCCTATAACATTATTGGGGGCTTAGTAGGACCTTTAAGAGGTGATGCCAAATTGGAGAAAGTTGGGTCACTGGGGACATGGCTTGAAAGGAATATTGGGACTCTAGTTCCTTTCTCTCTCTTTATTTTCTTGTGACCAACCATGAGGTGAACAAGATTCCTCCACCACAAACAGTGGTGCCTGAGTTCATAAACTTAATTCTTTCCCTGATTTTGGTCAGAGAATTTGTTCCACAATACTGGTTGTAACCAAATTATAAACTGAGGTACCACTGCACTTCCACCATGACATGCTCTGCTGTCACAGCCAGAAAGCAACAAAGTCAAGTAAAGGTGGACTAAAATTATGGAACAGTATCTAATACAACTGGACTTTAAGGAGTATAGTTTGGTTGGCTTGATTTGATCATTCCACATTTTTCAAACATCATAAGATCACTTTGTGCTCCACAAATATGTTATGCATTATATATTGAGTAGATAGATAGGTAGGTAGGTAGATAGATAGATAGACAGACAGACAGACAGACAGACAGACAGATAGATAGATAGATAGATAGATAGATAGAAAGATAGATTAAATAAGATGTCTATAGAGATAAATATACTTCTCCATCCTTGGTAGCTCCTAGGCACAGCAGTGCAAGCCCTCTAATCTGGTAGCATATTCTGGAGCTATTCTGGGTCACTCCAGTTGGGATTTACTTCTCCAGATGTGCCACCAAACTTTATGGATTTTCTCTACCTGCTTGACCTTCTTGTACTGCTCCTGTGGACAATAAGAGAGCCCTTCCAGTACTTAGGACAGAATTTTTTTTCAAAGAGATTTCCAGATAATACTCCAAATGACATGATTGTTTCTATTTTCTGGATCTGTCACTTCCTCAGAATTCACACTTCATGCTTCATTTTAAAACTTTGTGTAGACATACTAATGGGGTAGTCAGATAAATAAAATATAGTTTTTATGAACAAAGAAATGAGGACCATGAATTTCTGTAAATTAATATAGTAATATAAAGATCTAGAAAGTCCCTCCTTCAAAGATTATTGTAAGCATTCTAAGCAATAGGAAAATATTATGGGAACAATGTGTAGCTTTTATAATCTGCTAGTACAAGCAAGGTAAAACATGATATTCTCTTCGGTCAAAAATCGTCAAGGGAAAAGACCAGGGCCTCAAACCAGGGTACTTTATTTTATTATTCTAATTTACAGTTTCTTTTACAGAAATAACATTTTTAAAGATTTTTTTTTGCTTGTTTGTTTTGTTTTGGTTTGGTTTGGTTTTGTAGAACCAGGGCTTGAACTCAGGCCCTTCCACTTCACCAGGCAACCACTTATTCTACTGAGCTATCTCACCAGCCCAAAAGATGGATATTTTACTTATCTTTTTAATCAATATACTTTTAAAAAACCTAGAAGATTTCATGTTCTAAACAGTAGTGAATTTTTATTTCCAACCCAACTGAGGGTTCAAAATAGAATAAAGTAATAGCTAACCTTCAAGATTTTGCTACTCAAATTAAATGCTAATTAGAAGAATAGAAATGAATAGGAGAAGATAATTCAGTTTACTATTGCGTTTTGGCTTTATAGTTTGAAAAAAGCAATTTCATTCTTACTTGCTTATCTTCCAACTTTCTAGTACTTACCACTAGTAACAATCACGATACTTAAATGGATGTTATAAATGGTATTCATTCTTCAATTTTGGAAATCATAATATGTAAGCCTTCATCTTTATGTGAAGAATTTTGATAGTAATATGAATTAAGCTAAGCCTGCCTAACTTTATTATGCAGACATTAATGAGAAACATTGATTTTAAACAATGGATGTGATTTCCGCGATCCA
Organism: Myocastor coypus; assembly: GCA_004027025.1. Classification (NCBI taxonomy): domain Eukaryota; kingdom Metazoa; phylum Chordata; class Mammalia; order Rodentia; family Myocastoridae; genus Myocastor; species Myocastor coypus. The sequence continues at coordinate 3,356 of PVJA010057734.1, forward strand.
TACGAACGTGAAAGTCATGTAAAAATGAATAGCTAACTGTAGTATGTTATGCTCATGGATTGACTAATAGACTCAAACGTGAAAAAGATTAAAGGTATATTTTTTATTTGAGCCATAGACTCTCTTTAGAGACCAGAGTGGTTAACACACATTTTTCATTTTTTTGTACTTGTAAATGAAAACATTTAGTTAATGGGTTAATTTTTCCACTTCCACTCCTGATGGCTATACGTAAATTACATTGTTATTGAGTTACAGTTCTCACTCTATTCCTTCAGGATAGGGTTTAATTATTTATCAATAGAAAAGGAAAACATGGTAACAACATTAAACATTTAGTTCGTTCTTTCCTTCTTTGAGTTTATAATTAGATGCAGCACACAAATGTATGTGCAAATGGCAGAGCCATTTTTTAAGCAAAATACTTTGAAGATAGATACAAACAAAACACAAGTCTCAATTCATTCTCTTGTCTCTTTATAATTAATCTAAGAGAAAAGCTAGAAGAAAAACATATCACGGCTTTCCAAACAGTTCACCTGGGGCTTCCTGGACTTAGTGCATTTTGCATGGGTGGTTTTCCCACAGAGTGAGAAAGATGTTTGAAAAATAATTAAAGTGATTTAATCTCTTGGGTTAATTAAAACTGCCCATTTGTTTGCCTTCTCATAAGCTTTGTTATCTTCCTTACATAATATCTCTATTGAGGCCCTGTGACTTCAGAAGTATCATAATTCTAGTCTAGGCAAAAATAACACTTATGCCTTACAAGATGATTTTAAGAATAGTACTGAAATTTCCCACTAAAATACATGGACACAACTGGACAGTACTCCAGAATAAGCTAAGAAGAGAATAGCAAGGACCTAAGAAAGAAAAATAGCCAACTGGTCTGGATGCTTATTATATAGCAAATCCTGTGCTAGAAGCGATTTCTACATATGATATTATTTGATGCTTGACACCGTGAAGGTACTAATATTAAAGATGAAATCCCAAGTCTATAGAGATCAATAATGTAGATTTAAATTGCACAGATACACAGCAATTAGCAGAGGAGTCATGAGAAACTAAACAGTTCAGAGCTGAAAGCCTTGGACATGACTCTGTTCTTCATGTGTTTTATTCCTTTAATTGGCATAAAATTTTCTAACTGTAGTAGCTGCTTACTTGCTATTGGGCAAAGCTGCTGAATTCTTTATGTGATTATTTAATTAACTCGCTTAATTGAGCAAAGAATAAGGTAGAAACTCTAGCACATTTTATGGTTTCATAAACTGAGATACAAAAGTGAAATAATAAGCATTTTTTTAAATTTTATTTTATTCATTTTATTTGAAGAGTAAAAACAAAAGCAAAAACAAATAAGGAGAAACAGGGTAACATACAGCAATACATAGGCTACAGATTTCCAAAATAAGAATAACAAATTAACAGTGGTTGTTATATTACCTATATTTAGTCAAAATTGTTGCTCAGATGAACAGTTATGCTTATTCAAGATTGGTCAAAAAATTGAATGTTAACGCCTATTTTTTCAATAAACCTTAATTTTTCTTTTCTTTTTTATTTATTAAAATTTATTTCAAATAGAATAAAATCATATGGGAAGCTGAGGCAGGAGGATCAGTGCGAGTTCGAGACCAGCCTGGGCTACAAAAGTGAGCGCAGGACCAGCCTCAACTGCATAGCGAGACCCTGTCTCAAAAAGACAAAAAATAAATAAATAAAAAAAATAAAATCATAATCTCTAAGACATTATAAATGGTACACATTGAGGTTGGGGATTTGCTTCAGAGTAGAATGCTTGCCCAGCAATATGGAAGCCTTGGATTCAGTCCTCAAGACCAAAAGCAAACACTAAACTTCTGCTAGAAATAGTACACATTTAGAAGACCAAGACAAGACATACTGAGTCATGATTTCTGCATTACGCATTGCTAACCTTAGTGTAGTTGCTTAGATCACAGATGTTAGTGTATAGTTAGTCAAAATGAAAATTCTAAACATGAACCGCTAATTTCAAAAAACTGAGGGAAAATTTTAGTACAATCTTCTCAGCCATCATATATATGATTTTGCCCCTTTCCTTCTCTTTCTATCTTTCCTCCTTTCTCTCATCTTCTTTGTTTACTCACTATGTTGGGTTTTTTTTTTCCCCCGTTTTACTATATCCATTATAGTTTTCAAGTTTCATTTATTCTTTCAGCTTCTTAAAGTGGGGAGACAACATGATATTTAAAAATATAGGTCTGATTTATTTCACTTAATAGTATAGCCTCGCCGGACGTGGTGGTTCACGCCTGTAATCCCAGCACTGGGGAGGCTGAGGCAGAGGGATCAGTGCGAGTTCGAGACCAGCCTGGGCTACAAAAGTGAGCTCAAGGCCAGCCTGAACTGCATAGGAGACCCTGTCTCAAAAAGACAAAAAAAAAAAAAAAAGAGTATAGCCTCTAGTTGCATCCACTTACTTATAATGATCTCAAGTTTGTCTTTCATTATAGCTGAATAATACTCCATTATATGAAAATATTACATGTTTTTCATCCATTCCTCAGCTGATGGGCATTTTGTTGTTTTCCAAGATTTGGCTACGACAAATTGTGCTGCTACAAACATGGGTGCACATACACCAGTACAATATAATATATTCAGTTCTTTTGGAAAAAATATCCAGAAGGGGAATAGGTGCTTTGAAAGGGATTTTCAGCCCTAGTTTTTGGGGGAGTCTTCATAATGATGTCCGTAGTGTCTGCACAAGTCTACATTCCCACAAACAGTGGAGAAGGTTTCCCTTCTCCCATAGCCTCTCCGAATTTGTTATTACTTGGTTTCTTTATTACAGCCATTCTGTCTAGGGTGAGATTGTCTCTCAGTGCTGTTTTAATTTGCATTTCTCAAATGGCCAGTGCTGTGGAATATTTTTTCATGCATTTGTCACTTTTAATTCTTCTGAGAAGGCTGCATTCTCTTCAAGAATTCATTTTTTATTGGATCTTTAAATTTTGGAGGCCTCGTGTTTTATAGTTCTTTATAAATTCTACATAGATGACCTTCGTCTGAGCGATTATTGGGTCAGTTTATTTTCACAATTTGTGTGTTATTTCTTCACTCTGTTGATGATTTCTTTAGACATGCAGAAGCTTCTCAATAAGATGAGATCCCAGTTGTTGATTCTTTGAAGTATTTCCCATGCAGTTTGACTTTGTTCATGAACTCTCTGCCTACCACTTTGTCTTCAAGATTTCCACCTAGTTTCTCTTCCAGGAGATAGAGTATTTCTCTTTCAATGTTTAGATGTTTAATCCATGTTAACTATAGCTTAGGGCATGGCAATAGACCCAGGTTTAGTTTTAGTTTTTGGCATGTGAAAGCCATTTTCTTCAGCACCATTTGATAAAGAGGCTATTTTCCTTCCAGTGAATGTTTGGCCCATTTGTCAAAGGTAAGATGGCTAAGTTTGTCTGTAGTAGTATCTGCTTCTTCCAGTATATTGCACTGATGTTCTGGTCTTTTTTTTTTTTCAGTATCATGCTGATTTTATCACAGTAGCTTTGTAGTATAATTTTAAGTCAGGGATTGTAATGCTTTTTGCCTTGCCTTGGCTGACCAGGACTGCCTTTGCTATTCTAGGTCTTTTCTGATTGCAAATAAAGTTTAGAAATATTTTCTCTAGCTCCATGAGGCACATTGATGGTATTTTGATAGGTATTGCATTAAATCTGTAAAACAATTTTGGAAATATGGTCATTTTTTAAATGTTGTTTCTTCCTATTCAGGAGGAAGGAATATCTTTCCATCTTCTGAGATCCTCTTTGATCCCTTTTTTCAGAGTATTGTAATTTTCATCAGATCGATATTTTACTTCGTTTGTAAGAGTAATTCCTAAGTGTTTCTTTTTTTTTGGGGGGGTTGCTACTGTGAAGTATATTGTTACTTTAACTAGTCTCTCAGTAAGTTTGTTATCTATGTAGAGGAATGTTACTGATTTTTGGGTATTGGCTTTATATCCTGCTATGTTACTGATTTTGTTCATTAATTCTACAGGCTTCTTGGTGGAGTTTTTGGGTTTTTCCATGTGCAGTATCATGTTATCTGTGAAGAATAACAATTTACCTTTCTTTTTGCCTCTTCTTATCCCTTTTATTTCTCTTTCTTTTCTTATTTTTCATGTATTTAGTACAGGGGATACAGAGTGTACAGAATCTCACTATGTTGATCAGACTCATAATGATTCTTCTGTTTTCAGCTTCCCAAAGTGCCAGGATTACAGGCACATGCCACCACATCCAGTCTCAATCACCATCTCAGTATATCTCAGGGGCAGAGACTGCAAAGCATGCCAGGGATCAAACCCCAAACACTGCAGTCTGTTGAAGCAGACACTTTAGTTCTCTAAGCTATCAGGCTGGCCCTCTCTCTTATGTCTAATGGCTCTGCATAATGTTTCCCAAAGTATATTGAGTAGGAATGATGATAGCGCATATCCTTGTCTTGTACCTGAATTTGGAGTAAAAGCTTTCAGTTTTTCTCTATTTAGGATGATGTTGGCTATTAGGTTGTCATGGATAGCTTGTATCAGATTCAGATGTAGACCTTCCATTCCAATTTTCTATAGGATTTTGATCTTGAACTACTGTTGTGCTTTGTCATTAAGTTTTTCCCACCAGTAATGAGAAGATAGTGTTGTTTTGTTTTTTTGCTCTACTGATTAAGTGTATTATATTTATAGATTTGCATATATTGAATTAAATTTATAACCCTGTGATGAGTTCTGTCCAGTCATGGTATATAATATTCCTGCTGATTTACTACATTCTATTTGCTAGTATTTTATTGAGGATATTTACATCTATGTTCATGAGGTAGACTGACCTGCAATTTCATTTTCTGGTTGAGCCCTTCTCTGCTTTTGATATCAGTATAATACTTACCTCCAGAAATGATTTTGAGAATATTGTTTCCCTTTTAATTCTATTCAAGGGTTTGTGGAGTATTGGGATTAAATCTTCTCTACATTTCTTCTAGAGTTCAGCTGTGAATCCTTCAGGACATGTGCTTTGTTTTTTTAAATTACATTTTCAACTTCATTGGCTGATACTTGGTTATTCAAAGGTTTTATATCTTCTTGATTAACTTTTTGTAATTTTTAACTATTTAAGAATTTGTTCCTTTCTTCTGTGCTTTCCATTCTGTGAGAATAAAGATTTCGTACTAGCTCTTGTAATCTTCTGTATTTCCATAATATCTATAGGAATTTCATCCTTTTCATTCTTTATTGCTGAAATTTGAATTTTTTCTTTCCTCTTTTTGATGAGATTGACTATGGGTTTATTGATTTTATTTGATCTCAGAAAGAACCAGCTCTTTGAATCATTAATTCATTTTATTATTTTCTTTGACTCAACTTTATTAGTTTTTCCTCTAATCTTTATAATTTCCTGCCTTCTTTGGGCTTTGGACTTGGTTTGCTCTTCTTTTTCTGGAAGTGTAATGTGCAGCATTAAGGTGTTTATTTGTTCTCATTCTGTTTTCCTAATATATGAGTAGACTGCTATAAATTTCCTTCTCGTAACTCTGTTTATTGCATTCCACAATTTCCAGTATGCTGTTTGAACTTCCTTGACTTGTAGGTATTGTTTAATTTTCTGTTTAAGTTCATTAGCAACCCAATGATTACTGAAGACAGTGTTGTTTAATTTCCATGCGTTTATGGGCTTTTTGCTGTTTCTTTTGTTATTAATTTCCAGTTAAATTCTATTGTAGGCAGGTAATATGCATAGGGTAATTTCTGTCTTCTTGCATTTACTTACGCATGATGTATGGACTACTATGTGCTATACTTTAGAGAGCGTACCATGTTCAGCTGAAAAGAATGTATTCAAGATATTTGGTGGAGCACTTTAGAACACTTAGATGTCCACTAAGTCCATTTGCTCAAAGGTTTGGTTCAGTTCTGCTATCTCTTTCCTAATTTTTTATCTGCTTGACCTATCTTTTTAAGATAAAAGTGTGTTACAGTCCCCTGTTAAGACTGTGCTATTGGGTATTACATTTTTTATGTCTATTAAAATTTGTCTTACATAGTTGTAAGCTCATATATATTGTATATACATTTATGCCTGTTATCTCTTCCTCTTGAATTTTGCCCTTAGGCAGTATTTAGTGACCTTTATCTCATTTGATGATTGTTGGTCTGAAGTTCAGATTGGCTGCAAACAGGGTAGCTACCCCTGCTTTTTTCTGAACTCCTAGAGCGTGTAGTATTGTTTTCTATTGTTTACTTTCAGCCTCTGAACTTATTTATGTGTTAAATGTGTTACTTGTATACAGTATATTGTTGGATTTTGTTTATTAATCAGTTCTGCCAATCTATTTATTTTACTAGGTAAATTGAGTCCACTTACATTGATGGTTATAACTAATGTATATTGACTTATGTTTCACATATTATTTACCTTTTGTTGATTCCCTGCTTTCTCCTGTGTTTAACTGTTTTCTGTGTTTGGGTGCTTCTCTCTGTTGTCAATCTTGGAATTATGGTCAATTTGATCCCTTTCTAGAAATTTTTTAGCACTCTATCTTTTAGTACTGTGGTTTGGTCATCATGAACTTCTCTATTTGTTCTTTACATGGAAGTATTTTACTTCTCCATTAAACTTGAAGGAGAGTTTTGCAGGGTAGATCAGTCTGTATTGTAATCTATTTTCTTGTAGAACTTCAAATGCTTTACTCGATTCTCTTCTTCAGCAGATGGTTTGTGCAGAGAAATCTGCTGTTATTGTAATGGGTTTTTTTTTCCAATTCTTTTATTGTTTAAATTTAACAATGGTTATATTACATATTTTCATCATCGGATCAGTTTAGATTAATACATATAGGTATATAAGATTGATCAAACAACTAAACATTAACCTTTCTAAATCCACATTACTTTTTTTTTTCTTTTCCCCCTTTTTTTCTTTGAAAGTTGACATATTGCATAT
>PVJA010057735.1:0-10341 GCA_004027025.1 Myocastor coypus
AACTTCTGTGCTGATTAGGCTCTGAGATTACTTTAAATCTCTACCATGTTGAATGCTCGGTGTCACCTCATTGGTCAAAACATGCTCACTTATGCTTCATGACATATGGCCATTTTGGTTCTACTCCAAAGGCTTTAGTCTTGGGGCTGGCGGGATGGCTCAGTGATCTAAAGTGCCTGCTTAGGAAAGCTTAGGCGGTGTGCAGAGACTGAAGTTCGATCCCCAGCACCACATGCTGTGCCAGCTCTGCCCCCAGGGCAGGCTGAGCTGGCCATAATAAAAAAAAAACAAAGGCTTTAGTCTATTTATTAGTTGGAATTTTGCTAGCTTGTTAAATGACAGACAAGAAAAATGAGTACAACCTCTGGGTAAATTTATAAATTTTAGCAACATTTCTCTCCATTAAGTTTTGACCTTAATAAAACAGCAGGGACCTTCATATAATAAACTAGTTCATGTATTTTGTTTCAGCTTTATAAACAAAGGAACCCCAAGTCAATTTTCTCTCATGACCAAAGTAAATGTACGCATCTGTTCTGAGTCTCTAGAAGGAAATGATGTTTTATGCTCAGAGTTAAAATAATGTTATTCCTGCTATGTTCTGAGATCCTGAATTCTGTTCCAAAGTAGGTATGACTCAATATTGGCTTGTGCATTTGTTTTTCAGTTGTGGCATATTTTCAGTCTCCTACAACTAGATGGTGATGATATACTGCACACTCAGGAGCATTCATCTAGGCTGAACAAGGAAGTGAATACCAGGTTATCCCGAGTACAATATAGCTCTAGTTTATAGAAATATCTTGTTAAGCAATGCAGCTGAGTCAGAGCAACTGTACAAGTGAGTAACATAATGAGCTTGCTTTCTTGTTGGTGTGTTACTGGTTACCATATTATTATCCTGAATATCTGTTAATATTTCATTTCTTGTAGAAGAGAAAGTGTCTCAAATGAGTGACACTTCAGTCCCGTTTTATGCAAGTGGGACAAATGGCACTTTTGTACATGTATTAGAAAACAACTGGATCCTTTGAAGAATTGGCAAGGTTGGGTACATCCTTCTAAAATCTTATTTTTCTGTCTGTGCCCGTCCTCATTCTGTCACTACAATTTAGAACTTGTTAAAACCTGCTTTCTGTCTATGCACACCAGGTTTATTTTTAAATGCTCCATCTTAGAGGCCAATGAATTTGAATTTAGACTGAGGGTCTTAATTACTTGCAGGACACATATTCTTAAGTCACCTCACCCTTATTCTAAAGGCACTTGTCAGGTGCTAGCCATTGCCCAGGGGTTCTTTTCCAAAATGGGTCACCTTCATTGAGGAGCATTTTCAGAAAAGCACTGACACATGGTTTTAAATTGGCAGGATTAAAGTGCACAGATGTGTGAGTTTTTCTTTAATAGTGGATTTAAACATTCCCTTTCCATAGGATTCACTTTAGTTAAGAGAATCACTTTCACACAAATATGAACCCCTGTTGTCCTTTTACTGGGGGAAATTTTAGGTTTTGAAATGTTAACAAAATCTTAAAGTATTCAGTCATTTAGGTTTTAGGATTCAAATTTGGGCACGATTTCCTGATTTAGCACTATCATGGTAATATAGCTTCTCCAATATTAGAGTAGGTTCCATATGTCCTAATTAAGTGGTCAGAACTTGGCTTCTGTGGATTGATTACATAATACAGACAGTAATGGCTCATAATGACTCTGAAAATACTGTCTAGCCAATCTTTCCAAAAACTCAAATTGCCTTTGATTTTATAACAGCCCCAACTGTTCTTACACTGTTGGGGATAATGAATGTGTTTGCATTGGGGCAAAGCCTCATTTGAAGCTCTGTGCAGAAGATGGTACTTCTCTTCTTGATTTTTAATACCCTGTATAGCCAAAGTAAGCATATTGAGGGCATGTCGTTAGCACACCTACTGGGACTTGATTCTTGCAAACCTTTCTCTTTTTCACAGAATTTGAGAATAAGAAATTGTTAAAACCCTTCTTATTTGAAAAGAATTCATTGCTTAGCCTTTGTTCTCTTCAGACTATTTTCAGTACCTATGATCTAGAGCCACACCATGGCCCCAGCATCTAGTATACAAAGGAAACAAGGCTGTTAGCTTGACCATTTGTGCTCCTGCGTCACAGTACTATTATAGTAGGTAAGAAGGAAAAAGTGGACGTCATCCACACATTTAGTTTTGTTGATTGTTGACTTTGACTTTCATTTTGTAAACTGTATTGGAGATAATTTTCTGAAGGGAAAAAAGTAGATGGATGCACCTTTAGAAAGTAGCTAAAATTTGGAATAAATTCTGCTTATGTATCTCCCTTTCCCAAACTAGTCCTTTCTGTCAGTAGAAGATAGCCCATGTATCTTGGAAAGAGTTTGTCATGAATTGACCATATTAAAAATCTTTACTGCTTAGGAGATAGCTCAGCAGCTTAAGTTCCTGCCTGGTAAGTGCAAGGACACAGGTTTGATCCCCAGTACCACGTGCCATGTGGGCCACCAAAATCAGCATGGTGGCACATGCCAATAATATCACCACTGGGGAGGCTCAAACAGGAAGATCACTACTAGTTCAGCCTGTGCAGTGAGACCTTATATCAAATAAATAAAAGATTAAAAAAACATTCAACAAATCTTTAAAAAAAATCTTCAGAGTTCTCTTCGTGGACTGCTTTAATGAGCATGCTGTAGAGCCATATCTTAAGAGCTTGAACTGGTGCATTGTAAATGCATGGCACAGTTCTCTAAGTGTCACCAAACTGCCCACTGATGTTTGGTCTGCTGGATCTACCATTGCACACCACCTCTGTAATCCTAAGTAAGTACATGAGACGTTAATAGCTGGGCCTCGAGGTCTGGAATGAGATGACTGCTTTGGGAGCCATAGTAGGGGCCATGCAGTTTTTACTACTACCTAATCTTTAGTGCTAATTGGTGAAAAAGCATGAATCTTTCTGGAGTTTCTCAGGAAAGATACTCTTAAATTATGAAGAAAATCTTTTCTTTTGAGTTAAAGCAGCAAATATACAAAGCAGAAAATAAAATTTCTCTAAATTTCATATTGTCTTCCTTTTTACGAAGTTTTGTTTTTCAGTATGCCAGCGAATAATGTTATCTGGGCAGCCATGGTCTTCCATTGCAACGAGGATGTATTCATGTGTGGCTAATGGTCTATTTCAGTGATCATGAACCTTTTAAAGAATGCTCAAGCTACAACCCAAAGCCTATTTATTACAAAGTGCCAACACTGCAGTGGACATGAACAGTAAAGTTTTAGCTTAGAAAAATAACTCATACGTTAATATCTACTACCACTGGTCAACATGAATGTGTGTAAGATGAGGGGAGGACTTTGAGTGGTGAGAATTTGGCCCAGGGAACTTATGATGTTTTCATTGGATGACCTAACAGCTGTGGCTTGGGGAGCAGCTAAGCAGACTAGGGCGATATGAAAGATCACACATAAGCCTCTTTCTCAGAGTAAAGAAACAATATTTCACAGAGGTATTTGAAGGAAAGATATACAGAGATAATAAAAATTAGGGATTACAGTCTTTCAGGTACTTTGTGTTAGTCCCCAACAATAGTCCTAAGAAGAAGGTATATTTATCCACTAAGGTACAGAGCCTTTAAGTAAGTTGCCCAGGGTTACAGAGCTAACTAACAAAAGAGATAAATTTCAAATATAACATTGGCATCACTTCAGAATCTGCATACAGTGAATGACTTGTTCAAATCAGTTTATCAGAAATTCTTCCAGTTTATCAGAAAAATTTGTCTACGAATCATTAGATTAAAGCAGAAAGTATATGCCATTTACCCATCTAAGACAGGGAACTTGCTAGAGGTTTGGGTGGCAAACAACAAAAATTCGAATAATTGATCAAGACCAGAGACTTTAGAATAAAAAGATGGATTCTATACAGGCTAAAATTCTAAGCAATAACTTTAATACACTGGAGTTCCTGAGGAACTTAAGTATATAGGTAGGCTAGGGCGAGAAACCAGACCAGCTACAGCTCCCAGTTATTACTAGAAAGCAGAACAATCTCGGATTTTTGCAGTGCTACCAGAAGAAAATGTCAAAAGATAGATTTGGCAATACTATAATTGATTATCAGCCTCTGGTGTGTGGGGAATCAGATTTTGTGACTTTAGGTAAATGTGATGCATGAACCAATAACCCTTTGTTTGTATATATGTATATGTAAATCATTTATAAAACAGCAAACTATATACATGTGGTAATCTTGACTTACAGATTTTGTAACTAAGATTCTTGTGGGGTTAGAGGGCACATCATATGCTGCTTTTCAGTAATGAGTGTTTGAGATCGAATTCGTCTTCAGCACTGTGGAAAATATAACCCAATAGAAATTTCGACACTGTTGTGTGCCCCACACAAGCCAAGATCATTTACCTAACAACTACATAAGATGGCCTTAATATTAACTGAACTCAGGATACATAAGTTTTAGGTATGTGCTACCCTTTAAAAGCTAAGAGAGGTAAAAATCTGGAAAACAAATTACTTTGGACTTTAAGCCTCTTTTAGTTCTACTGTTTCAGTTTTTACTCTTCATGGTTCAGTGAACTGAGTTTGTGACAAAGTGGGTCACTGAACTGGGATTTATTGCAATTTGAGGAAGAAAATAGTAAAATAAAGGGAAGCTTTGTTATTTTCTTGCAAGATTTCCTAAACCACATTTTGCAGAACACATAGTGTCAGTTACCTCTGTGACTTGATACATTGATCTAACCTGCCTATCACTCATTCCTCTATTGAGCCACTATTATCCAGTCACTATGTGAGGACTGATGATGCAATAATTGAAACCTTTGCATAGTCTCTGCTCATGTGGAGCATATAGAGTAGTGGGAGATGCAGCCAGGTTACCTAGGCAGTTATCCATTATGTGTGATAAATAGCTGAGGTAACTGAATTCTAGAATGTTATAGAATCTTGGGAAAATTTATGGATGTCTCAAATCAGCTGCAACTCATAGAAATTCTATTATTAATGATCTATTGGTAGGGCTTGGGAGATAGCTCCATGGCACAGGTACCTGCCTGGCAAGTGCAAGGTCATGAGTTCGAACCCCAGTCCCACAAAAAAAAAATCTATTGGTATATAAAAATTAGACACAAAAATATTCATATCTGAAACCATATGTACTTTTTATTTCATAGTTTCTGTGGGTCCAGAACCTAATTATCACTTAGCTGGATCCACTGCTTCAGCTTCTCACTAGTCTAAATGTGGAATGATCGACTTCTGAGCTCATGCACATGCTTGTTTATAGCACTTAGTTTTGCTAGGGTTGTTGCACTTTAGCTACCTGTTTCTTGCTGGTTTTTGACTAGGGCAGGGTTTATCCTCAAATACTTGCCACGTGGAGTTTTCCATAGGCCAGTTTATGACAAAACATCTTGCTTTATCAAAGTGGAAAAGTGAGGGAGAGAAAAATGCCAGAAAATAGATGTCATAGTCTTTTGCAAACTAATCCAGAAATGATAGCTCATCAGTTTTGCCATATACTGCTCCTTAGAACAAGGCCCTGTGTCTAGCTGCTTTCAAAGGGAACAGCTGACACTCAAAACCAGAAAATATTATGATTTGAATTTCTCAGCAGAGGGGTCATTTTAAAGCTGCCTGTTAGAGAAATATTCTCCTATGTGCAGATAGGAATTTGAGCTTGTGGAGAGGATCTGATGTAGTATTCTTGGTCTTATTCTTACACAAGCTCAGTTTGTCAACAGGCTCTTATTCCTCCAGTTCAGAGTTGTTTGTGATAGAATTAACCACAATTGACAAGAAAACTATTTCTTAAGTCCCCTCTCTCTTTTGCCATCTCAGGAATAATGATTGGGAGGCTCAGGAGAGAGCTTCCATAAAGTAAAGTTATTTGAACAAGTACAAATGTAATTCGAATTTTCATGATGTCTGAGATTTCTGGTAGGCCTTTGTTCTCAGACAACAGTTTTAATTAGATTCTTTTGGTTGTGATGGCTTATTCAAGGTTACTCATGTTGTAATGAATAATTTATAACAAATATATTTGTCTACTGCGATCCAGAAAAATTTGAAAACCAGCTCACAGGAAGAGAGGTCTATTGTTCAAGTTAGACTGCCATAAAAGAGGCTGAAATTGAATGGCTTAAGTTTTTTTTTTTTTTTATAATTTTTTATTTTATTTTATTTTTCTTGTTTCAGAACTTTTGTTTGTTTATTTTTATGGCCGGCTCAGCCTGCCCTCAGGGCAGGGCTGGCGCAGCATGTGGTGCCAGGGATCGAACCGCGGTCCCTGCAGCCACCTAAGCTTTCCTAAGCAGGCGCTTTAGACCACTGAGCCATCCTGCAAGGCCCGAATGGCTTAAGTTAAATGAGTGACTCTGTCACTTTCTTGTGCTTGCACTCACTCTCTCTTGCTCTCTGGAGTTTTGCCCCCTCAGTTACTCACTTTTATTTTCAGTGCCCTCCTCTGCCTTCCTTACTTGCCTTTCTCATCACAGTGTAGATGGTCCAGGCTGGTGAGGCCCTTGTGCTCTGTAAGATAATTCATGTATCTATGTGTCTTCTGTTGTTATTCTGCTGTCTAGAAAACAAATTGATAATTAATGGCTGGCTAATCAAATCTGGCCTGCTGTTTGCTTTTGTAAGTAAAGTCTTATTTGAATCCAATTATGGCCATTTATTTAGCTATTATTTTTATCTGCCCTACCATTATGACAGTAGAACTAAGTAGTTACAACACGGATCTTGTGGCTGATAGTGCTTTATCACTTGACCCTTTACAGAGAGCTTTGTTGGTCCTAATCTAGGGCATGGCCATGTGTGTGGTTATTGCCATATTTTTATTCTAGATTGTAGGAAGAGGAAAGAGCAAGAGATCAAAGAAAAAGACTATCTCAAGAGATGAGAAAATTTTGTGCGTCATTTTTGTTTATACTCTACTGGGAAGAATTTATTCATACGGTCACACCTGGCTGTATGCATGGCTAGAAAATATTGGCTTTCTGTTAATGTAGCAACAATGGTGAAGGGATAGTGGACATTTAGTGTATTGATATTAGTTCCATTTTTCAGTCAAATAATCTAAATCACAGGCGAATTGACTTCCTTAAATTCATAAAGTGGGCAAGAATTATTTTCTGATAAAATTATAATATGTGAGGTAATACACATTTTGGTTATGCACATTTAATCATATGTATCATAATATACAAATAGAAACAATTATAAAGATATAATTTTATTACTTAATTTAAAATAAACTTTAAAGTAAAAATAAAGAATAGTTAAACTGTCAAAATAAAATATAGTGATAGAATTGGGCTCTATAGACATTAAAGCTAGACATCTATTTAGAACTCAAGGAAGTTTTAGGGACCTGAATATCAGGATAACTGATTTTTTTAAGCAGATGCCCATTCTTTCATCTTGAAAACTGGCTTTCTGATATTATACTTCAGTATAGATTTTCTCTGACTCTCCCATTTTATGCTTCTCCATGTACTGTTGTTGCAGTTTTCTCAATTGTTATTTCCTCATGACTCTATTTTTATTGCATGGCATTTTTGATTTATCTCTTCAATCTCACTTCTCAAGGTTCCCTTTTTCATTGCCTTACTTTCATGCTAGGATCCTGTGCACATTTCTAAAACAAAACTGTTTATCATTAGTATCTGGCTACTTTTGCTATGTCTCCCATGAGGTCAGAATTTACCCTTGTTTGCGACATCAGAGACTGTGGCGGCCAGGTTTGCTTCATGTAAAATATACAGCCTTCTAGCGCTTTCTCTTGAACAGAGACAGAGGCAGATGAGAGGCCTACTGTAGGACTATGTCATAAAAGCTGCAATCTCTCAAGCGCCTAATACTTCCCCAGACTACTTTATGAACCTTTTTAATCTGCCCTAAGTAAAGCTTACTGTTCTGTTCTTATCTATGAGTAAAGCAAGTATCAATTCTTGTCATTATTTATTTTGCAAAACTTCAATTTTTTATTTTTTTAATTTAAAAAATTTATTTATTTATTTATTTATTTATTTATTTATTTTTGCAGAACCAGGGATCGAACTCAGGACCTTGCATTTGCCAGGCAGGCACTTGTGCCTCTGAGCTATCTCCCTGGCCCCAACCTCAATTTTTTAGAATATGAGATTTTTCTTAGTGCAGATAGCAGGTGGAAATTATAATTTGTTGATGAACAAGGACATAGTGATAGCTTTAGCTGTAATGGACTGAGTAGAAATTCTGCCTTTCTTAGGAGTGTAAAAAAGTTTGGACTGTAACTTCTCACTTCGTTGTGTTCATCTTACCTCTTTCTATATCAGCAAGGTTTACCTCATAAATCTCTTCAGTTATAGGACTGAATGTGTGGTTTATGATGGGCAAAATGCTGAAACCTCTATTTCATTTTCACGTTAATTTCAAAAAATAAATAGCAATATTAGCTCCATTTTACTGTGGAGAAAACTAAGGCTAAGTAGTTTTCCCCAAATCTGAGGGCTGTTGAAGTGGTAAAGCCAGGATTTAAGCTCCTACAGGTAGATATTTCACCCCAAAATGTCCTAAGGCACTTGAGTATTGCATACCCTGAGATCTCCAATAACAGGTTGTAATCATTTTTCTATGCCTTTTATTCTGCTTAGTTTCTTTTAAGAATGTTGCAAGGGGTCTGCATTTTCCATCTGTAATATCTTTGGAAGAGCTTTCAGATTCTATTAAGTAAACTATGTTGAAAATATTTTGATGGGAATTTTAATGATGAGTTTTGAATTTTCCTATGGAGCAACAAAGGTAATTCTGTTGAAAAAATGTACTTCTACATTTGTCTAAATAAATATTTACTATGTGAAATAAACAGTTCACATTATCATAATACATGCTGAGGGTTGATTTTCTTTTGAGACAGGGTCTCACTATGCATTTTGGGCTGACCTTGTCCTAACTTTTATAGCACCTCCACTGATCTTGAACTCACGGAGATCCTTCTGGGTCAGTTTACCTAGTGTTGAGATTACAGGTGTGCACCACTACACCTGGTTCTGTGGCTCCACTTGGGGCACCTGCATCTGGGGCAAGACCACAAAGTATGTGGGATTGGGGTTTGAACTTGGATCTTTGTGCTTTCCAGGCAAGTGCTTATGCTTCTGAAGTATCTCTGTGGCCAATGAGGGTTGATTTTTTTTTTTAATCAGAGTTTATATAGGTAGTATAAGTTAGTGATGTTTTTGTATACCATGAATTTTGAATTGTTTTACGCATATGAGGTTTTATAGTAAGTATGTAATATTATATCAATGTAAAACTAATGTCCAAATGGCCTTTCCTAGGATACTGTTGACAAAAATTTTTAGCAAACATGTGGGTTATAAATGTAACAATTTCCTGCAAAATTTTAATGTACTCTGCATTTCTATTTACTCTTTCATTCTACTTCTATCTTTAAATTGTGCCCAACACCTCCTTTAACATATAGTTGAAAGTACATCTTCAGGAATCCAGTTAGCTACATGTAACCCAGTGGTGACAACCCAGCACATGTGCTGTGCTGTATAGGCAGTGCCTTCTGTGTTGGTACACATGCCAGGTCACTCCAGGCAGTTTCACAAATTATCAGCATATGTATAACAACATAGGTCATATTAACTGAGCAAAACCATACCAAATGCAAACTTTTACCTTTTGATAAAAAGCTGTTTGTATAATTGAAAGCTCTGTTATTGTGTTTTTCTTTTAAGACAAAAATGTTGATTTTTGCATTGTTTTTTTTCTAAACTAAAATCTCAATATTCAGGTTTATTGGCAGGCTTGGTACTTTGTAATAAATAAGTTTGTTGTAGGTTGCAGTTTGGGCAGTAGTTCCTAAATGTCTTTCAGTCTATCCCATCTTTCCTTCCCTTTGTTTCCTTAGCTCCTATAGAAACAATTGAATACACACATTTGTTTTTGATGACATATATTCTTACCTTGCCTTGAGTCACCTTTTGTATGTTTGTTTTGTTATATTAAGTAGACTGGATTGTTTCCTTGATGCAGAAATAGCCTTTGCAAACAAAACGTGAGCAGTAAATGCTGTTGGCTCACTGTACTGAACACAAACATCTGCTTGTTTAAGATCAATACTTTTAGTAATGAGTATAATCCTGAGGGGATTTGACCCTGGAAGATACAAAAAATGAATGTTTTGTTATACAGTTCTTGCTTCGACTTGCCCTTGACCACCCAGCAAGAAAAAAAAATGCTTAATTACTATGCATGAAACGCAGAGCTAGATTGGTGAGATGAGCTTTAGGAGGCTTAGATTCAATAGCCTCCAACA
>PVJA010057736.1:0-10326 GCA_004027025.1 Myocastor coypus
AAAAAAAAAAAAAAAAAAAAAAAAAAAATTATGAGCTTTGTTTTGGTACAGGGCTTCTGCACTGAGCTGCATCCCTGGCCATTGTTTTTGGTCTTTTTGAGACAGTCTCCTTACATTGCCTAGGCTGGACTTGAACCCATAATCCTCCAGTCTCAGCTGCCGAGAATGCTGGGATTTCAGGCGTGCAGCACCACACCCAGCATGCTCACTGCTTTCTACAAAGCCAGATGCCTCCCGCACCGGAGGTCATTCTGCTCTTGCGCTTCTCCATGCAGACCTTTAATCAGCACTTTGCTAATGTCGCCCATGCCACGCACGCCCTTCTGGGGAAGGCGCCTGGAGAGCCCCTGGGCAGCTGCTGGGCCCCAGAGGGACACGGTTTTTTTGTTTCTCCTTTTATACTTGAATACGTTTATGCCCATATGTTTCAATTCTTAAGGAATAAAAATAATTTTAGTACATTTACAGAATACGCTATTCGGGCTGGGGAGATAGTGGCACAAGTGCCTCCCTGGCAAGTGCAAGGTCATGAGTTCAAACCCCAGTCCCACAAAGCAAACAAACAAACAACAACAACAAAAAAAACCGCTAGTACATAAGTGATTCACCCTTCTACTACACTAATGATGTTGTTATTTTAAAAATGATGTTCCTAGTAGCTGGGTACTAGCTGTGGTCCCAGCACTCAGGAGGCTGATGCAGAGGATCAAAACCTCAAAGCCAGCCTAGGCAGCTTTAGTG
This sequence comes from Myocastor coypus, assembly GCA_004027025.1. Classification (NCBI taxonomy): domain Eukaryota; kingdom Metazoa; phylum Chordata; class Mammalia; order Rodentia; family Myocastoridae; genus Myocastor; species Myocastor coypus. The sequence goes on from PVJA010057736.1 coordinate 742, forward strand.
ACTTAGCAAGAACCTGTCCCAAAATAAAAAATGAATTTTAAAGGGGCTGGAGAGATAGCTCTGTAGCACAACTACCTGCCTGGCAAGTGCAAGGTCATGAGCTCAAACCCTGGTCCCCCCCCTCCAAAAAAAAAGAATTTTAACAAAGGCTAGGGGTGTAGCTCTTTATAAAGACCTGGGTTCCATTCCCAGTGCTGCAAGCAAAATGAAATGGACCAAAACCAAACCAATATTTCAAATAATCATTCCTCTCCTTCCTTCTTTCTTTTCTGTCTTTCCTCAGTGCTGGGGATGAAACCAGGCCTCCCACATGCCCATCAGGTGCCCTACTACTGAGCAACAAACCCATCCCCAAGTAATCTTTTTTTTTTTCTTTTTTTAATGCATTTAGGACAGTGGATACAGGGTTATACTATGTAGATCAGACTCAGCGATTCTCCTGTTTTCAGCCCCCCAAAGTGCTGGGATTACAGGCACACCACCACACCCAGTCTCAATCACAGGCTCTGCTGGCCCCATGGGGCTAGCTGGGCAACAAATAATCATTTTGAAAAAAAGAGTATTCCTGATTTTAAAAATATATTCCTGATGAACATAATCCGAGATGTGGATCTGATTCTCACTCACCATCTCCATCATTGTATTTACTTTGTTTTGTCTTGTTTTGTTTGAGACAGGGTCTCGCTATGTCGCCCAGGCTAGCCTCACCCTTGAGGCACCGAGGCTGCCTTAGCCTCCTGTGTGCTGGAATGACAGGTGCCTGTTACCATGCCCAGTGCGATTACTGTTTACTTTGCATTTGCTGCTAGTTATTATTTTCACTCAGAATCAAAAGCCAGCGTGCGTGGCCTTGGTCCTGTTCCCAGACTGGGAGCTGTGGCCCCTGCCTGCACCTGGGGCACCTGGGCCTCTATCCATGGCTGCGACAGAGCTGTGGCTTCTCTTGGGAGACACGTGCAGCTGGGGAGTGTGGCAGTGGCGTGGGTCTGGTGTCCTGGCCCAGCCTGAGCTCTTCCTGGACCCGGAAGGCAAAGCCCACCATGCTGGGCTTTCACTGTGCCAGGCTCTGTGCCACCCTGCATGGATTTGAGGACTCAATGCTCCCAGTCCCCTGGTGGCCCGGGAGAACAGCGTGGCATTTCCGAGTCTTCCTGGTGCAGGGGCCTGACCCAGGCTGGGTCCTCCCGAGCAGTGACTGCTCCTGCCTCCAGCTCTCCAGCTGTCTTTCCCCAGAAAGGCGTGATGTCCTGAGTTATAAGGAGGAATGCTGACTCAAGGTCTGTGTGGAGAAGCACAGACGACAGCAGGGTGGCTTACAGCTTAGATGGCGCATCTGAAAGCAGAAGGCCATGGGCGTGCATGGTCCTTGCTTTGTAGTTAAGGAAACAGGGCTCTGGCCAAGGCCCAAGAGCAGTGCCTGGGGCCTCCAGAGGGGACAGACACTGCGGGGTTCAGAGCCTGCTCTCCCAGAGACCAGAAGGCTGGCTGAGGACGGCTCACATCAGGGAGCAGAGCGGGGGCCACAGAGGTTGTGCTCCCCGGCGCCCTCGTGTGGGAGCATGAACTGAGAGAAGTGAGCTGTTAGGTCAGGAGGGGCCGTGACATGGGGCCCACACGTGCCGCCTGGCGGAGCGGCTTCCTGCGCAATCCATGTTAAGTGATCTGAAGCCCATACCCACGCGGGGGGGGCAATAGTCCCCCCTCATTCCCTCCACCCTGCCTCCTCTCGCCCTCCCTCCTGCTGGCCTTCTTCCTTTTCTGGATCGGAGTCCTCTTTCTCACCCCACCTCCTCTTCCTCCTTCCTCTAGTCTGGCCAGGTGACTCCTGTCCTGCCCGCTCACCTCGTGCCCTCTGTCTGCCTCTTCCAGTGGCTCACGAAACCTCTTTCCTCTGCCCCTTTCCCGGTGGCCTCTTGGGCAGCCAAGTCACAACTGTCATGCCTCCTGACCTGCATGGGCATATCCCAGGTTGCGTCTCAAGCACAGTGCTTGGCCTCCTGCCCTGACCCTCCTCTTGGGGTCAGCAGAGCTCGCTGCCAAGGTCTGAGGGTATCTGAGCCTGGACACAGTCAGGAGGACATGGTGACTGAGGATTTGGGATGTGGCAGGCCACACCCTGGTGGTGGAGGGACCTCATCTCTGAGACCCTGCACTGGGTGGCTTCAGACACCCCTAGGAGACTCTCCTTAAAGGGGATCTGCAAGGGACACAAGGCAGCTATTGCCAGGGGTGAGTGATATTCTCCAGTGACCCCAGGGTGAGTGTCACAGCCAGCCCTCTGGTGACCAGACCTCAGGATACTGACAGCTGTCCCTTTTGTCCTCTGCTCTGTCTGGCTGGGCCTGTAGGTTCCCACCTGGGAGAGGTGACTGACGGTTATCAAGGCCAAGGGCCCCTTGGGGTGTCCCCTCTGGACCAAGCTTTCCTGCCACTGTGATTGTCCCTGCAGACAGCCTCTGCCATCTCTTGGGCAGCTGTCTTGGCATTGGCTATAGGTTCTTGTCACAGCCTCTGTGGAGCTGCACCCTGGGCATTTCCCAAGGTGGGCAGGTGTGCGTCAGTCCGAGCTATGCAGAGCCATGCGGAGTGGGGAGGACTTCGGGACTTGCTACTGCTTTATGCCAGGACAGAGCTGCTTCCAGAACATTCTCAGGCAGGGTGAACCCAAGCACCCAGGAGTGCACCACCCTCAATCCTCGGGAACACCTGGGACAGAGAGGACACGGAGGCCTGGGGGTCAGAGCCGAGGCCTTCCTGACCTCCCTGGCCTCTGTCCCTGCAGATGATCCCCCCCGACCAGGAGCTGCTGGTGTGGTATGGAAACTCACACAACACCTTCCTGGGCATCCCAGGGGTGCCCGGGCTGGAGGACGAGCAGAAGAAGAACAAGCACGGTAGGGGACCTGGAGGGGACCTGGGTCCAGCTGGGGGGACGGCAGCAGGAAAGATGGCAAGACAGCGGGGCCTGTGCTGAGTTCTGACACACTGTACAGTCTCGGGTGCCACTCCAAGCCCCAGTTTCCTCAGGGCAGATTTCAGCCAAGGCCACCTCTGAGCTCCTTTCCAGAGCATATGTATGCAGGGCCTGACCCTGGCGCAGGAGCTGATGTTAAGTGGGAAGCAGAGCACAAGGAGCCAGGGTGTGTCCTGGGACAATGCTCATTAACATAGAGACACCTGTTCAGGACCCGCACTGTAGGCCTGGCATGGCAGTGATGCCCAGTACTCGGGAGGCTGAGGCAGGAGGATCCCAAGTCTGACTGCTGCCTAGGCAACTTAGCAAGACCCTGTCTCACCAAAGAAAGAGGGCTCCATTGCAAACGCCTGTGGCTTACTCCCCTACAGTGGGGAAAATAACAATACCCAAACCCCAAAGCCCACACTCTGCCTCCTGGATAGGAAACAGAGCTCTGTGATAAGTACCAAATGTGGCCCTCAGTCCTTGTGGAATTTGATTGTCTTTATTTTATTTTATTTTATTTTACTGACTATTTTAGGGAAGGGTCTATGGGGTGTTCAGGGTCTCACTACTAGACCAGACTCATAGTGATCTACCTATTTATCACCTCCCAAGAGCTGGGATTACAGGCGTGTGCCACCGAGCCCAGTGTCAATTGACATCTCAGCATGCTCTGGGGGTCTGGGTGGGGGGGAGGATATTGAACTGCCAGCCCCTGGGTCTGCTTGCAGATGCTTTAATCTGCTGAGCTATTTGGCAGGCCCTTGATTGTCTTTATTTTTAGAGGAGAAATCTGAGTCCACTAAACTTCTGATCTTTACTTGGGGATGGCACTGGTTTTTGTTTTGTTTTGTTTCGTTTGTCATTTTGAGACAGGGTCTCACTATGCAGTTCAGGCTGGCCTTGAGCTCACTTTTGTAGCCCAGGCTGGTCTTGAACTCCGCACTGATCCTCCTGCCTCAGCCTCTTGAGTGCCAGGATTACAGGCGTGTGCCACCACACCCGGCTGGCGCTATTATGACCTTTCCAGGCCCAAGCACCTGACTTGCAATCCCTGGTACGATTTGGGAGGATGATGGATATTTGGGAGATGAACTGAACCATGGTGGCTTTTGATTAGGTTCGCGTTTTTCCTTTTGTTTTCCCATAAGACTAGCAGTTGAATTCAGGCTTCATACATCCCCAACTTTTTTATTTGAGAGAGAGAGAGAGAGAGAGAGAGAGAGAGAGAGAGAGAGAGAGAGTGAGTTACCATGGATTGAACTCAGGACCCTGCGCTTGCCAGGCAGGCAGGCGCTTATGCTACTGAGCTATCTCCCTAGCCCTCCCAGCTTTTTTTATTTTGCGACAGAATTTCACCGAATAGCTAAGTAACCCAGGCCGGGCCCCAGCTTGCTATCCTGCTTCAGCCTGTCACAATGCTGGGGCCACCCGTGTGCGCCATCATTTCTAGCTCCAGATTCTCAGCTGACAGATCAGCAGGTTGAGATTAGGGAGGCCGGGGCACTAAGCTCCCCCAGGGTTCCCCGCAGGATGGGTAACCCAATTCCTATTTGACCCCAGCCCTCAAGTCTGCAGAGTCCAGCATCTTGAGCCTGGCCGGGGACCGGGGTGGTGCAGGGCGTGGAGTGGCGTGCTTGGTGCGCTTGTCCTGTGGCTCTAACCTGTCCTGTGTCTTCCTGCCCACAGAGGACTTCCATCCCGCGGACGCCGCTGCGGGCACGGCGGGCCGTATGCGCTGCGTCATCTGCCACCGCGGCTTCAACTCCCGCAGCAACCTGCGCTCGCACATGCGCATCCACACGCTGGACAAGCCCTTCGTGTGCCGCTTCTGCAACCGCCGCTTCAGCCAGTCGTCCACGCTGCGCAACCACGTGCGCCTGCACACAGGCGAGCGCCCCTACAAGTGCCAGGTGTGCCAAAGCGCCTACTCGCAGCTGGCCGGCCTGCGCGCGCACCAGAAGAGCGCGCGCCACCGGCCACCCAGCGCCGCGCTGCAGCCGCACTCGCCCGCGCTCCCCGCGCCCCACGCGCACGCGCCCGCGCTCGCCGCCGCCGCCGCCGCCGCCGCTGCCGCCGCACACCACCTGCCGGCCATGGTGCTGTGAGCACCGCGGGCCGCCCTGCCGTGGGGCGCGCGCCCGTCGCCACCCCGCGGGTGTGGTTGCTCGGCTGCCTGCCCGTTGCGGGGAAGGCTGACCCACGACCTGCCGCACCCCCATCTTCCTCTTCCTGGGGAGCGTTCCAGTCGAGGCTGGCAAGAGAGGGGACCTGAGGTCTCCTAAGGCCTCAGCGGGAGACAGAGGTTCCCCACCTTCCCCCACCGAGAGCGCCGAGCTCGGGAACCGAGGCCGAGGACCTCCGCCCCGGTGTCCGTTCGCTCGGGCTGGCGGGGGCGCGCATCTCGGAGCTCTGGGCTCCGCGTCCAGGAGAGGCGAGACCCGAGGCGGCAGCCTTGAGGGTCGGGGCCCCGGGGCTCAGGAGCAGCCAGCAGCGGCCCGGGACGGGCCCGAGCGCGACAGGTCCCGAATCCAATCCCCGCGTCTGCGTCCTTGTCCTCATCCGCGGCCGCGTCGCCCTCCCCAGCTTTGGCCGCGGGCGCCCCCTGCCGTTGTCCTCCGCCTCCCAGACACTGGGCCGAGTTCCCCTCCGGGGTTTTGTAAGATAAAGAAACTATAATATGAATTTAAAAGTATAAAGTGTATAGAGTTTTCCAGAAAATGTGTTCTACTTCCAGAAAATGGTCACTTTACCTTTGTACATAGTTATTAAAATGATATTTACAAAACTGTGATATATATTATTTGATTGTATATGTATACCTGTACATACATTTGTACCTCTTGTATTCTAAAATAAAAATGAATTCGAACATTTCTCCTTCAGCATTTGAGTGGGTGCGCGCTTGGGGGCGTGAGAAGGAAATCGGGAAGTCGTTCAGAAGCTGGCAAGGGGTGAGGACGATTGTCTCGATTACCGGTACTGAAATATTGCCGTGGTGCCCCCCACAGGGGAACAGTTTGTTTCGCAGTTCAAGTCAGAGCCCAAAGAGAGGGTCACAGTGCTAACCAACATGGCCTCTGACTTGTGGCGATTCTCCTGCCTCGGCCTCCCAAGTGCTGGGATTATAAGGAAGCACTACCAGCCCTGGCCATTTATTTTGTTTTTCGTTTTCATGCCTATTTAAAGAGCTCAACAAAATGCTGGGCTGGACTGGAGTGGCCACCCAGTGCCCTCCCGGTGCATGGCATTGTTTGATGCCCTGAGGTCCATTCCCAGAGCATTGGGAGGAAGGCCTGCCTGGCTGTTCCTTCTCCTGGATCTCGCGGCCAGTGGGTGCGAGGCACAGTGATGCTCCACATATACAGGCCGGGGCTGTGCCTCCTGCCACCCCTGAGGGGCTCACTTCCGGACATCTCTGTCGGCCCTCACTCCGCCGCGCTCCTGTGCACACCCGCAAACCCTTAGGAGCATGCACTGATGCATGAAGCCCAGGGGCTCAACTCTGAAGATTCTTTGGCCCTGGAGCAGGAAAGCTACTCGGAGCGTTCACTTGCAAGTCTGATCCCGAGTTCCCCTGCCTCCCAAACCTCGATCCTCCTTGCACGCCCCTGTGGCTCTCGAAAAAGATTAAGTTATTCTCCGTGGGTGATTCAATTCTAAGAAGTCCTCAGCTCCACCCAGGTTCCAGAACCCGCCTGGTGGCAGCATGAGGTAACTGCAGCTGGAGGCGGCCAAGGTGCTGCTTACACCGCGGGAGTGCGGGACGCAAGGGAGAGAACACATGCTGTGTGCTGAGTGTGTCTGATCCCTCGGCCCTTCCTCTCTAGTGCCGTACCCAGCTCTGCTTCCCCACTGCTGTGCACGAAGCTCTACCATGGTTCTGCCTTGCAGCCGGTAAACCCTGGACCGAATTCCCTTACACCGTGAGGTGGGGAAAACCCCTGCTCCTGTCCTCTTACTTCCGGCCATTTGTAGCAGAAGCCTTGGGCCGCAATTCTCGGCGACACAGCCTCGGTGATGTGGCATACTTTGCAGTGATTTCTGTGCCCGAGTTCCGCGCTGAGGGATTTAAACACACCATCCCAGGAACACCCCGCCCCCCCATAAGAGGCTGCCACATCTCTCCTTTTTCCCGATGATCGTTTTGAAGCATAAAGAAACTGAGGCAGAGTAAGAATAGATCAAGTCTGGCTGGGCGTGGTGTGCACACTTGGGAGGCTGAGGCAGGAGGACTGCATATTTGAGTTCAGCCCAAACAATTTAGAGAGAACTTGTCTCAAAATATAAAAGGCTGGTTACGAAGGCAGAGATCGCAGACCCTTAAAATATTTCTCTTGGGGGGCAGGACTAGCGCTGAGCTACATTCCCAGGACCTTCTTCCTTTTTTTTTTCTATCTATCTATCTATCTATCTATCTATCTATCTATCTATCTATTTATTTATTTATTTGTCTTTTTGAGACAGGGTCTCGCTATGCAGTTGAGGCTGGTCCTGAGCTCACTTCTGTAGCCCAGGCTGGTCTCGAACTCGCACTAATCCTCCTGCCTCAGCCTCCTGAGTGCTGGGATTACAGGCGTGAGCCACCACGCCCGGCTTCCCTTTTTATATTGAGACAGAGTTTTGGTAAGTTGCCGCATTGCCCAGGCAGGCCCTGGGCTTTTCATCTTCCCGCCTCAGCCTCCAGCTTGCCGCGATTACCGGAGCGCATCGCCATCTCTGGTCACTAGGCTTACTGCTCCAGCCGGTACTTTAGGACCTCTCTGGGCCAGATGTGGCGCTCAGAGCTGATTCGTACTGAATGAAACAGGTGAGGTGCGGGTTGTCAGATCACCATAAACACAGAAGACTCAGCGGTAAGGAGCAAAGCAGGAAGGACTTCCGGGAGGAGGGGCAGAGAGCTGAGGAACGGCCTCTCTCGGACTTGGTGTCCAGACCCTGCAGTTTAGCAACGTGAGGAAGAAGAGGGAGGCAAAGTAGCTCCCTGGGATCCAGGGAGGGTTTAAAGTGAGAACGCAAGCCCATGGGGAGAGTGAGGAGGGACCTCAGTGCAGGAGGAGGAGGAGCAGGCGGCCCTTTCTCCGTGGGCCCGACTCACTGCACCGAGGGGCAGCTCGAGCCGGCAGAGGCGCAGCTACTACTGGGGACCCTAGGGACCTCCGTGGAGAACGCGGCAGTGGAGAGGACCAGTGGCTGCAGCGGACTTCAGGGGCTGGTGATTTATTTGGGTTCAGGACCCTCCCCCAGGAGAGAGCGATGGGCCGATAGCCAGCTACCTTGTGGGGGACCCACGGAGCTCAGAATTCGGAGCAGCCATGGTCCCGTGGTCCCGGCTCCACCTAGTGGCTCCCAGGGTCAAAGTGGGGCCCAGGGAGTTCCAACCGGCCGGAGGCACATGGAATGCGACAGGCTGGAAGACTGGGTTCCAGCCCCACAGCCAAAAACCAGCGTGCACTTCAGTGGGACTGAAGCGATAGGCTTGCTGGGCGGTCCGCTCCCCCGCCGTACACTATGGCTGACTTTCTGGGATTATTCAACATGGATCTGGGCTCTGCCTGCCCTCTCTGAGACAATAGAAATGTGCCCTAACATGGATATTTTTTTCTTGTTTTTATTTTGTGTTTTTTTTTTTCTTGTTTGTTCTTGTGTTTACACGAGTGTGAACATTCTTTTGATGTTGCTCTGCTCTTGATATTTTTTTTTTTGGCGGGACCGGGGTTCAAACTCATGACCTTGCACTTGCCAGGCAGGCACTGCTATGGAGCTATCTCTCCGGCCCCAGTCTGCTCTTGATTTTGTTTCTTCCTTCTTTCTTTCCCTTGTGCCATCTTCACCAGCTTCCCAAAGCTCTCAGAGCTTTACTTTATCCTCCAGCCTTGCTTCTTTTTTTTCTTTTCTTGGTCTTTTTGAGACAAGGTCTCACTGTGCAGTTCAGGCTGGCCTTGAGCTCACTTTTGTAGCCCAGGCTGGTCTCGAACTCGCACTGATCCTCCTGCCTCAGCCTCCCGAGTGCAGCCTTGCTTCTAATCTCTTCCTCTTCCTTTTTTTAATTTTTTTATTATTTTTTTATTTTTTATGGCTAGCTCACCCTACCCTGGGGCGGGGCTGGTGCAGTATGTGGTGCTAGGGATCAAACCACAGTCCTTGTGGTTACCTAAGCAGGCGCTTTAGACTGCTGAGCCATCTTGCCCGCTTGTCTTCCTCTTCCTTCTGTTCGTTTTTTCCACAGCCCCCTTGAATTTTCTCCCCTGAGGGCAATGGCATGCCATATTGAGGACATATTTACTGTATTCAATGTTCTGGTTTGCTCTAGAGTTTGATATATAACAACAAATGTAATTCATGTAGTTAAAATTGGCAAACTGATAGTTGTTAGGGATTTTAGCACAGTTAAGAGACAGGAAAGAAGCCGGGCGTGGTGGCTCACGCCTGTAATCCCAGCACTTGGGAGGCTGAGGCAGGAGGATCGCTGTGAGTTCGAGACCAGCCTGGGCTACAAAAGTGAGCTCAAAGCCAGCCTGAACTGCACAGTGAGACCCTGTCTCAAAAAAAAAAAAAAAAAAAAAAAAAAAAAAAAAAAAAAAAAAAAAAAAAAAAAAAAAAAAAAAAAAAAAAAAAAAAAAAAA
>PVJA010057737.1:0-10340 GCA_004027025.1 Myocastor coypus
CTTTCTTTTTTCTATGCAACATTAATAGGGAGGTGGGTCATGCCCACACACGGCACTCTGTAGAATGATTGTGAGGACAATATGCAATATGTCAACTTTCAAAGAAAAGAAGGGGGAAAAGAAAAAAAAAAGTAATGTGGATTTAGCAAGGTTAATGTTTAATTGTTTGATCAATCTTATATACCTATATGTATTAATCTAAACTGATCTGATGATGAAAATATGTTATGTAACATTTGTTAAATTTAAAAAATAAAAAAATTGAAAAAAAATCCAGAAAAAAATAAAATAAAATAAAATAAAGTTAGAACTCAATTGATAAAAGCTTCTCAAATTGCAGTGAAATAAATGACACAGTGTCATGTCTGCATTTGTCCTTTTTCAACAAACATGAATTAGACCAGGCGAAGGCATGTTCAAATATGTATTCTCATGGTTTCTTGAGGTCATAAAGGACACTATTCTTTTACATTGTATAAATCAACCTATTGTAGGTCTGTTAAGATCTGTGTCTAAGCCGGGCGTGGTGGCGCACGCCTGTAATCCCAGCACTCGAGTGGCTGAGGCAGGAGGATCAGTGCGAGTTCGACGCCAGCCTGGGCTACAAAAGTGAGCTCAAAGGCCAGCCTGTACTGCACAGTGAGACCCTGTCTCAAAAAGACAAAAAAAAAAAAAGATGTGTGTCTAGTTATCCCCCCACTCAAAAGCCACATGCAGTCATGAGGCAGGCTTCTGGAGTTTGTAACTAATTCATGATCCAATGCTGGAATTATGGGTTTGAGTATGCTGGGGCAGATACTCTAATATAATGTGAGGAGGGAAGAAAGGGTAACTTGCTGTCTGAGCTACTGCCACTCCTTTTGTTCTCTGCTCTGTGCTGCCCTCATGAATGGATGCTCTCTGCCCTGTACAACTCTACCTTGGAGCCAGGTGAGTATGGACTGAAACCTCCACTGTGAACTAAATAAATCTTTCATTCTTTCATTTTGAGTATCAGGAATTTTGTCTCAGCAATGAGAGAATATTAATTAAGACAACATCTGACTAAAGTGTATATTAAAGCCCCACAATGAGACCAATATGGTGCCTTGTGCTACCAATATTAATGTAAATGATAACATCTGTAGGATTCCCCATAAGTAAAAATATACTGCTATTTTTAATTTATGGAACACTGAACATTTATTAACCACTTTCTTTGAGCCTCATGACAACATTTACAGGGATTGTAGTCTTCATTTTACAGATTAGGAAGCTGAAATTCAGAGGGGACCATAGAACTAGTCAGGGATTCCACAGTTGTGAAGTTGCACTGCTCCCATAGTGAAATACCTTGCCTTGACATTTGATAGTTTTTTGTTATACTATTTTGCATTTCATACTGGTATACATTTTCTAAAAGGTGAAATTACCATTCTGTAAACAACCAATTTTTCTTCCAATTGGTAATTTAAATTCTCCCCAAAAGAAAAAACGTCATCATGTCATCAATTGTACTTAACCATATTACTCTCATTCCTCTTTTAGAAATTAAACAGAATACAATAAGTTATATGCTTCAAGTCAACTATCTAATAGGGGCTGGGATGCTTACATCTCGACATACATCTTTTGCTCTGTCTATTGCAGTGAACAGCAGTGAGTTCTTAGATGTAAGTTCCAATATAGTAAAAAATAGATCAATCACAATATATTTTAGTATATTAAAATTAGGAACTGTATTGTTAACTTTCTATGCAAATATTTTTCATTGTATTATCAATGTTTTAATTTTTGGAAAACAGAAATGATGCGTAAAAAAATATGACAAACTATTAAGACCATCAAAGTGGCCTGGAGATGTAGCTCATTGCCACAGTGCCTGCCTGACAAGCATAAAGTTGTGAATTCCACTTATTGTACAAAAAACATTGTCACAGCTACAGAACAGTTAGCATACTCCTTACACAGTTATTTAATAAATAGAAGTCCTGCTAAGTTCTCAAAATATGAAAAAATTTACCTGTGAAATCATCTGATCTTAATAGCTCAGTAACGAAGGAAACAGAGCTTTGTGCTATCTTATGAGTTGCTGTCAAACACTAGTTGATTTTGTTTTATGGTTCTTGGAATCTTTCGGGAATACACACATTTTCTAATAAATCACACATAATGGACAGCATTTAAAGTACATTAGAGCCATACCATGTCCTCATAACTGTTTGTATGGTGTCTTTACAAGAGTTTAATTTGATTTTGTCTTTGACTTGTAAATATAAGTAGCTATTAATTTATCTTAAATTTATTTTAATATCTTAAAGATTCTATGTAGTTTCCACATGTACATAATAACATAGCATAATAAAATTAACAGCTATATAAATATTTAAATGTTTCATGACTTGCAAATCACACTTATTAGAACATTTCCTTCCCTGAATCTATAGAGGGAATATAACATGACTAGATCTAAGTCCATTAGCAAATAGCAATTGTGCAAATATTTACTGAATCTTTATAATAATTTAGCCACTGAGTTAGGTTGAAAAATATTATGTTTTATAAAAAATAGATCCTTTGCCCAAGATGCTAACTTTTTAAAAATGTGTATTATTGTGAAGTCCTTTTAATTTGGAGCTATCAGTTATTTATTTTAGTGCTTTTCTCCATTCTATTTGAAAATAGGTTATTTATATTTTTAACAGATGCTACTAAATAAATTTCATAGAAATCAGCTGTATAAGTAATCGTAAAGTTAATTCCTTATATTTAGCTACCTTAAAAATCTTGTAGGGAAGAAAATGAACATATTCATAAAATCATTTAAAAAGCAATGTAAAAATACACCTTATACTGGAATACGGGTAGACATTATGAAAAAAAGATTGATTTTGAAGTAGAAAGTAAACAGTCATTATCACTGAGCATATTCATAAAGGATAAAACTTTCAAACAGAAAAGATTGGGTATATAAAAATGATAGAAGCTGGAGTCTAATTTCAGACTTTAATAACTCATTACCTATGTAACTTAAGGTAATATAAGTGTGTCCCATGGCTTAGCCTCTGATAGCGAAAGGAAGATTTGGGAGTCATACTCAAAATAGTAAAATAAAAGATAATAAGATTCATGCCATTTCTTAAGCACTTGTGAAACTTCATCTTTAAACTCTGTTGTTCTCTCATTTCCTGTGATTAACAGAAGAGGTCACTGTAACATTGCATACCAATGCCGGCTCCCATCTGGTGATTAGCATGAAAGGGACCACTTAATATATCAGGGCAGTTATGAGGGACTGGTAAAGACTACATTCCTCCCTCTCCTTTTGAATTTTTTCCAGATTTCTTAAAGCCAGCAGTACAGAAAGAAGAAAGAAAGAAAGAAAGAAAGAAAGAAAGAAAGAAAGAAAGAAAGAAAGAAAGAAAGAAAGAAAGAAAGAAAGAAAGAAATGGACTGAGATTTGGACTTCCCACCAACTTTGCCTAGGGAAACAGACAAGGCCTCAGAAAGTAACATTATTTGGCCAGCATCCTACAACTGGTAAATGGCAGAGACAAAATTCAATCCCAGGCAGCGTATTCTAGAGGCCACACCCTAATTTTTGTAAGTTTTTGTAAGATTTACTTATTCTTTCATATTACAAATGAGGAAACTGATGTTTAAAGAGCTGAAGTTATATGCTCAGTGTTGCACAGGTAAAGACAATAAAGCTAAGATTTCAATTCATCAATCTAACTGCAGAATCTAGATTTTAATCCTAAAACAAAACAGCACAAATAATATTACTGTCTGAGACCTTATTGTCCCTCTCTGTGGAATAGAAATAGTAAATACCTCAGATGGATGTTGAATAGAGGTAAATAAATTAGGTATATAATTATATAAAGAACTATTTCACCTATATATTAATCTGAATAAGTGTTATTATTTGGGCAGAGAAAGAGATACAAAAATATAGCTTTGTGGGATATCTATATTTGTAAGTGCCAGGGGCCAATAAAAAAAGGTTTTGCAATGCTATCAAAAATAAAAAGGAGAATTAAAAATAGACAATATCCTGAAAGCCATAAGATCTAGCAATATTCCTTATGTAATGAACCACAGAACTCAGAAATTTCTTGGTTTAGTAGTATCTCTGCTATTTTCACTCTGTAAATAACACTGAACTTGATCCTGCATTGGCTTTGTGTCATAATAAGTGATCAGGGAACACAAAAAATAGTACTTACTCAAATGCTATTCTGAGAGGTAAATATATGAGTGCATACAAAGCACTTGGAAAAAATGTTTGGCCTGCAAGGTTATTATTTTTACAAAAGGCACACAATTATTTAAAGTTTGACAAGCCAGGCGTGGTGGCTCACGCCTGTAATCCCAGTACTTGGGAGGCTGAGGCAGGAGGATCGCTGCGAGTTCGAGACCAGCCTGGGCTACAAAAGTGAGCTCAAAGCCAGCCTCAACTGCACAGTGAGACCCTGTCTCAAAAAGCCAAATAAATAAATAAATAAATAAATAAATAAATAAATAAATAAATAAATAAAGTTTGACAAAGACTGTGGAAAAGTGGGCATACAGTATGAAGTGAATCCTACCATTTTACTATGATTTGTTTTCAAATCCATTCCTATTTTATCATCAAGGCTCCATGCTTCTTATCTTTTCACTTGTTCTTCATTGAAATGAAGAAGAAGTTTTAAGGAATGGGAAGTAATTAGTGGTTCCTAATAAGTTTGGTCAGAGAACGGTGTTTATTGCTTACTGAGTCAGTTCATACTTCATCCTGTATGTAGTAGGGAGTCCTGCAAATCTTTCGAGCAGAGAAAAATATTTTAGAAATTTATTTTAGAGAAACACTGAAATATGAGGAAGGTTAAATATGGAAAATAAGTTTAGTGGGTTCACTGAATATATGGTGATAAGTACTAAGAATACAAAAAACACATAAAACAACTAAGAGGTGGGAAGGGGTAAGGATGAAGAAGAAGATAAGGGAATTAAAAATAAAGATGTAGTAGGTACATGTATCAACTCCCTACCATAAAAGTAATCATTATGATCCAAAAACATGTACCGATAAAAACTGAGAACAAAACAAGAAAAAACTCGAATATTTATTGAATGAGCACCTACAAAGGGATATATGTTTGTCTAGCATCTGGATATTTAGTAGTGGTTCTTGTCCTCAAAGAACTCACAGGCAAGACTGAAAGAGAAATAAATTATATAATTAATGACACATTTTCAAATAGCAATAATCATGCCTTGGATAAACTTCTCTGGATACAATACTACTACTGTTCAAAGCTTAATGGGACATGTTGACAATAATAGGATGGATGTTGTATCATCATCTAATGCAATATGAATTAATGTAAAAAACCAGATACCCTAAGTCAAGTGGTATTTGGGGATAAAATGGTGAAGATACAAATTATAGATGGAAGGGAAAAGATTATGAAAGCCATTGTGTCAAAATATGAACTTTAAGGCAGTGCCAGGGAGATAGCTCCGTGGCACAAGTGCCTGCCTGGCAAGTGCAAGGTTGTGAGTTCAAACCCGGGTCCCGCAAAAAAAAAAAAGAACTTTGAAGTCATTATCATGAATTAAAGGAGACCTTTACTGGATTTAAATGAAGGTGTGTAGCCGGGTGTGGTGGCGCACGCCTGTAATCCCAGCACTGGGGAGGCTGAAGCAGGAGGATTGGTGCGAGTTCGAGACCAGCCTGGGCTACAAAAGTGAGCTCAGGACCAGCTTCAACTGCATAGCGAGACCCTGTCTCAAAAAGACAAAAAAATAAATAAATAAATAAATAAAAATAAAAATAAAAATAAAATAAATGAAGGTGTGTGATCCAACATTACAGAGGCTGCTCCAGGATAATGAATACATGTAGTATGCAGAAAACGCAGAATACTTATAGAATCCTAGCAAATAAAAACAGAAGAGCACCATAAAGACTCCCAAAGAGGATGTGTGATTAGTTACACAGTTAATAAAATGTCAGTTTTGAATTTGATTCACTTGTGATCTCACTGTTAACCCAGTGCTCTGATTACCAATTTTAGATTTGGGAGTAAAATGTAGCCAACAAGAAAGAATTCAGGGATGTAAATGGTAAATGTAAACAATAAAATATTGCAGGTTGAAAGGAGGGGATTTTAAATTAGGGTGATGTGGTGTCTTCTGTGTTTTCTTCTCTTACGGTAATTCCAGAGCTTGATAAAGCTTACAAAAAGAGCCAAAGAACGTCAGAAAGTTAAGAGATAATGAATAGTAAAATGTCTGGAAAAGGTGAACACTAAAGAACTATATCTACTGCACGAAGCAAACAGGCGTTTTCTACTCTGCTCCCAAGAGAACAATTCAGAGTTACCATTTGGGAATAGTTGGCTAGGACCACAGCCTCACGTCGGGAAAGTTAGACTGCAGCGCCCTCTGTTGATTCTCCAAAATTTTCTCCGAAATTTTGCGATGCAATCACTCCCATAAAAACTAAAATGGCAGCGATACCCGCTTGGCTGAGGAGAATAAAGGGTGACCTCGGGAACAGTACATGCTTTGATCACTGAGTTTGGGGTCACTGACCCAGGAGCTGTGGTACACTTTTGTAATAATGTTTTGGAATGTGAGAAAGAGTCGCTAAGATACAGGTATAACAATGTACTTGTCATGGCAGATCTTTCAGCAGGCAACAGAAGAACGTAGCCTGAGAGCTTCAGCCACTCCCCATTTTCTGGAATTGGGCTGGTACTTAAATGAAGGATTTGAGGCTGAGTCACAGTTAAGGAATGCTTGAATTAAATTTAGAACTCAGATATTAACATGCGATCACTGTGAGCCACTTGGCAGGGTTTTCTGCAGTGATGATTAGGAACAAATTACTTCAAATAGTATATGAAAACATACAAGTTAAAAGTGTATCTTTATGTTTGAGGAAAGAGAATTCATCAGATTTTTTTTCAAAGACTTTTGTGAATCCATGTATTAACTTAGGTGGCTCTTGGCAATGTTAACACAGCATGATGATTTTGCAGAATTCTGTAGTTACATAGTTTTCTATCTTTAGTCCACTAATCGCCAACTATACAATATTAGGAAAGCTTTCCAACCTGTGACTGTTTCCTTATCCACAAAATGGAAATAATATGAATACCTACCTCATATTGTTGTTAAAAATGAATTTAAATTACCATAGTATTTGTAGTGGCTATCTAACAAGTGGTCACCACTAAATTGAATCCACGTGAATTCAACTAGCATACAGCTGAGTGTGGGATGTCCACCTGAGGATTGTTACTGGCAGCATAATAAGCAGAACAGGAGAAGCTGTCAGAGTGTTGTTAGAGATGCTGTTTTTACAAGCTGTGGGAGCTGCTGGAAGCTGTTGGCTCTCCTAGGGTGCTGTGCTTGGTGACCTTTTGATGCTGGCTTTCCCAATAAACTTGGCTGTTCTTGTTCGAGGAGTTGGTTGGGACCTCATTGTTACTGAGAGTGGCTACAGTTCACTTTGCTGGACCTCTGGTTCTTATCTTGAACATCACTTCCTGGCTTTATTTTACTTATTTGTTTGTTTGTTTATTTATTTATTTATTTATTTATTTTTTGTAGGACCAGGGTTCAAACTCATGACCTTCCACTTGCCAGGAAGGCACTTGCAACACGAACTCTCTCCCCAGCCCCTCCAACACATAAAGTTATACAAAAGGAGAAAAATACATATCAGAACAATACAATATAATTTATCATTAGATAACTTTATTTTAACATATTGTGTTAACATATAAACTCCAGATTTTTCACATTAGCAAAGAAAATCTTCATATGATAATTATCTTTGTCTAGCTATCAGCTTGTCTGTCTTCCCCCTTCACCTCTCAGCAAGCTTGAAAAGTGCTATTCCTTTTTGGCTTCAAAGCATTCATCTCTTTGTTTTACCTATCAGCTTGTTTCCTTAACCATGTTATCACTGTCCTTCATCAAAACAAACACATGAACAAACAAAAACCAATATGGACTATCCAGAACTTGTCATATGTGCAACTTATAATGTTGACTCTTGATCTTGAAAGTAACATATGATTTTTATTTTTCTTTAGTTCAATTATGTATTCTCTTTCTCTCCCTCTCTGGTTTTTCTGTCTATTCCTTAAGTGTTGATGTTTGAAAGATCTAACCTTGTCCTCTCTCCTTCTTATATTACACTCAATGTTCGTATGATCTCATCCCTTCACTTAGCTTCAACTAACACTTGAAGCTAATGGATGTTAAGCTCACGTTCATAGCCAAGGTTTGTTACCTAAACTTCAGACCCATGTATCACACTGCCTAACATGTGTCTCACAAGTACATCCAACTTCTAAAATTCAATTTATCACTTTTCCCTTGCCTCATATCTGAGTAGCTGCTATCCCATTTATTCACTAAAACCAGAAAATTTGTTATACTTCTTTTTAATAAGTCTTATAAATGTAGTTCGTTACTGACAGATGTGTTCCCATTCTACATTTGGTTTTTTATTCTCTTTGTACTCTCTAACCAAAAGAAAGAAACAGCATTAAAGAAAATATATGTAATAACACAGTAATATAAATTAGAATGTTAGCTAAGGTGAATAGGAGAAAATGACAGTGTATTGATTATAATTCTTAATTATTTCTTTTCTTAACTTCTGTTTATAATCAATCATTGATATATCCATTCATTTAACCAACACTAGGAACCTCTGCTGTTTGCAGAATGAAGCTAATACTAGTTCATTTCTTTGCATAATTTTTCTTTTGTCTTTTTGAGACAGGGTCTTGCTATGCAGTTCAGGCTGGCCTTGAGCTCACTTTTGTAGCCCAGGCTGGTCTCGAACTCCCATCAATCCTCCTGCTTCAGCCTCCCGAGTTCTGGGATTACAGGTGTGTGCCACCATGCCTGGCCTGCATAATATTATCCTTGATGAAGTTTTAATCCCTATACAAAAAAATATTAAGTTGTGATTGGTAAATTAAATTGAATAAATTTTAGAAGTATAAATGACCCATTTGATTAATAGCTTTTGTTAGTATTTATTTATTTACTGATTTATTCATTTATTTTCCCTGTCCAGACATGAAAACATCTTTAGTTTGCTTTTTTTTTTCGTTTGCTGCTAGTAAAAATTCTGTTTTATTCATTTTGATGAGAAAAAAAGACAAAACAGCAATGAAATAGATTCAAAACAAGTTAGTAGAGTGATTTAAATAATTAACAAAATGCATATCGTTTTTTTGCATAGTAGTTATTCAGAGGACAAGATGCAAACATGATTTCTTGTCTAAACAATATTAGCACAAACTTTTATTCTTAACAAGTAGCTGTATATCTATTCTAACTCTCTTGTGTGTGTGTGTATATATATATATATATTTTTTTTTGTCTTTCTTTTTAAAGTTTATAATACAGGAAGAAAATATTGCACCATGTTTTATAAGTAGATGGCAAGTCAAAGATAAGGTATGAACCATAAAACAAAAAGTATAATTAAACAATATTTAGAAATTACTTAAACATTAATAATTAAAATTAAATTAAATATTTCAATACAACATTCCAAAATTCACATCGTGAGTCCATCTTAGAGGCTGGATTGTACTGTATCATCTGTATGAATCTGTAATCAACTCTGAATACTAACATAGTATTTCAATAGGTGAATATATTAAAAAAATATCAATTGATTCATCCTGTGTACATCAGTGTATGGTTTTGCTATTGGTACGTTTTCTGCTTTATCTGCTTCCAGTCGCTTCGTTGTTTAGTCCCTAACACATTCAGCTGTGTTATGCCCTTAAGTTCTTGTTTTCTTCTTTAAAGTTCTTATATTAGGGAGACTATACGATATTTACACATATAGGTCTGGTTTTTTGGTGTTAAGAACCTTCAAGGGGTTCAGCATATTGATTATAGCACAATGTAATGCTAAAATTATGTTTGGAATACCTGTCACTCTTGTCTTTTTGATGTGTACTGCTCCCAGTGTAAACTCAGTTACTGTCATTCTCTCTCTCAAGAGTAGTACTTGAAAATAAGAGACTGGGCCAAATACCATATTCTTGAAAGGGTACAATTCTGTATTTCTTTGAATTTCCAAATATCTGTGTCAAAATTGTGTAACTGCTTATATCACCTTGTATGAAAAGTTATTAGAATATCAATGATGGCCAGAAAATATCATTTCCAAGCTAAGTCAAAGATATTTGATACTCAGAAAGCCAGTGATGATAAGCTCAAGTACCTATGTTACAGAGTAATAGTATCACAAAGCTTTTCTGCTTGAGGGCTAAGAATGTAAGTTAACAGACCAAAAATTGGAGAAAAAGAAGGGCTATAAGGAT
>PVJA010057738.1:0-10338 GCA_004027025.1 Myocastor coypus
TTTTTTTTTTTAACCCCAAAGCAGTTTTCACAATATGTTGTGTTCAAATACAGGTGGGTGTTGTGTCTTACCCTAGGTGATTTTTAGACTCCACCAAGTGGGTTGTGTTGAAAAAGCTGTTTGACACACTTTTTGCAGTATCAGGGATTGAACTCAGGACCCTGCACTTGCCCGGCAAGTGCTTATTCCACTGAGCTATCTCCCTGGGCCCCATGAAAAAGCTGTTTGAAATGGCATAGGGGCCCAGCATGGGCAAGTTTAGCAAAACTCTCTCAAAATTATTTTTAAAAAAAGGATGAAGGGCTAGAAATGTAGCTCATTCAATCAATCCCCACTGCCTGGAAAAAAAAATTAAAATGATTTTAGGGATAGGGTTTTAATTCAACTGTAGAGCACTTTGGCCTAGCTTGCACAGAGCACCCTGGATTTGATCCATAGTGTGGCGACCATAGACAAATAACTAGGACAGTAGACTGCAACTCGTCAGTGCCAGGCAGCGTACCAAATTCTTTACATGTATCAGTCTGTTTAATCCTCACACCAGTACTGGGGGAGCCGGATGCTTTTATGAACCCATTAAGAGGCTGAGAGAGGCTGACTGACTTATTCAAGGTTAGAAGGCGTAAGTAGCAGAGGCAGGACTCAATCAGATAGCCTCCAACACCCCTGACATTAACCTTTGCACTACAGTGAGCTTCAAATTCTATGAGTTATATACATATGAAACCTGACAGGTATTTAAAAGATAGTCCTCAGAGAAACTTCTTCAAAGGGTGGGGGACTGGTATTGCAAGATACAGATGAAGGCATGTACAAGCTACAGTTTAATTATACTTTGTAAACCTGTTGGGAGGGGGACTGGTGAGTGATGTGGAGTTCTTTTTGTTTCTAAACTCCCAGTCACTCAGTGATTACAATTACAGCATTATTTAGCAATATAGAGGATGTTTATTTTTACTAAGTTTAAAATATCTGTTTTTAAATGCTAAGTTAAATGTGAGGTACAAAAAGAGAAAATGTTTTCCTGCCTTCAGGAAGCTTATAACCAGGCATGTGAATAAATCTAAGTTGTCATGGTTTCAATGTGCCAACAGAGGTCTAGAGTTTAATGGGGACTGTTGATGAGAAAAGTATTTTACGTGAGGAAGGGAAGGGAGGATATAGAAAACCTACCATATTTGAATTTGGGGTTGAAGGGTGAATAGGAGTTTGCTGAGTTGGATAAGAAAACCTCAAGAATGAAAACCAGAGAAACCCAAGAAAGTGTATAAGTAGTTTGTGATCACTAAAGATCAGAGTGATACTGAGGTGAGTGGTGGGGCTAAAGGGGCTGATGCCTGGAAATCAACTAGAAAAAAGAAATTGTAGAGGTTGACTGCTGATCATTAGGGTCACTGAAATCGAGAGGTAAGCTGTGGGAATAAGGATTAGTTTAGTTCACTTTATCTGAGATGATAAAGTGAATGATTGGTCCAGTTTGGCAGTCTTTTATTATGGAACATGATGTTAAGGGCACTTCTATAACTTTGAATTAGGAGATATATCGTAAAACCACAGATTTAGGGAAGTAGAGTTAGGAGTCATAAAAGAAAGAAAGAAGGAAAGAAGGAAGGAAGGAAGGAAGGAAGAAAGAAAGAAAGAAAGAAAGAAAGAAAGAAAGAAAGAAAGAAAATCTGATAGTGTCAGGTATTAAGGAGCTTATGTATCATGCTAAAGACTTTGAGTTGATTCTGAAAATAGTGAAGAACCAGAGGAGGGTTTTGAGTAATTAGGAAAGATATGATGATGTGCATTGTGGAAGTTGAATTGAGTGAAGAGGGATAAAAGGAAGATAAGTAACAATAAACCTATTGCTATTGAAATAGTGGAGATAAGGATCTGGACTACTAACCGGAATGGAAAGGACAGGCAGGTGATGAAGACTAGAACTGGTGGGACTTCAAGAGAGGTTGGCTCTGAAGGAATGAAAAGTAAAGGACTTAATTTCTTACCTTGGAATACTCCATGAATAAAGGATCTTATATTTTAATCTAGGGGAAGATAATTTTTCAGGGTTTTTTGTTTGTTTGTTTGTTTTCATCTTTTTGAGTCAGGGTTTTATTGTATAGTTCAGGCTGACCTTGTACTCACTTTGTAGCCCAGCCTGGCCTCAAACAGTGATCTTCCTGCCTCGGCCTCCAAAGTGCTGGGATTATAGGCATGCACCACCATACCCATCCTAATTTTTTTAGGTTTCAGTTTATTAAGCTCACAATGCCTACTCAGAGTTCTGATAGAGATGCTAAAGTAGGATCCATGGTCCTGGGATTGATGATTCAGGTTTCAGAGTTAACAAATAATCATTAAAGCCAGAAAAGCAGGTGAAATGGCTCAGGAAGAGTATGTAAAATTAAAAGAGAAGAGAGCCAGTGATAAATGATTAGCTTTGTGTAAGTGGAAGGAATTATATTTTTTATTTATGTTAATTTTGTCTTTTAAATTATTATTGTACAGCAATAAAATGGGTTTAATTGAAAAATTAAATAACTTATATCTGTGTGTGTCTTGTCCTTTTAAAATTTTAGTTGGGAGTCACTTATGTGTTACGAAGTATATTAAGTTATTCCTGGTGTCTCTCTTTGTTAAAAAAAAAAGTATTAGTAGGCCTGTAGGCATATAGGAAACTGAATCTTCTAACTTTATTATAAAATCCTTGTTTGTACTTTTTATTTGCTTGGCATGATACCTTGAATATTCAAGTGACCTCAAATATGATCACTTGATTATTATTAGAAGTTAGAGAGAAGAGATTTTAAGGGAATAAATGAACTGTGTGCTGTAACTTTACATTATCTTTGCCTTGATAACAAGCCTTACTCAGTTTTGGCTCCAAGTCAGTGGCGATAAGCCTATGGCACCAGTGCTGCAGAGAGCTTTTTGCATCAGTGAAAGCTCTAAAAGGTTCATGTCGCTGTTTTAAGTGGTTTAACTATTTCCAAAATTTGTACTCATCTCCAAAGAATGGAGATTTGTCACCACTAAAATGATTCAAAAAATGTGTTATGGTTTTAAAGCCATTTTCAAAAACAGTGCTTCAGTATTCTTTTCCCCATTTTTTGTTTGTTTGTTTGTTTGTTTGTTTTTAATGCAGGGTCTTGCTGTGTAGTGCAGGCTGGACTTAAACTCTGTAGACCCCAGGCTGACCCCAAGCTTGGTGGAAATCCTGCCTCAGCCTCCTGAGTGCTGGTAGTACAGGTATGCACCGCCATTTTTGGCTTTTACGCCATATTTGCAGTACTGTATTACTAGAAAAAATGTGTAGTACAAAGGTAGAAATAGCAAACTTTTCCAGTAAGGCACTAGGAACTAAATACAGATTTTATAATCCAATCTCTGTCACAACTACTCAGTCTGAAAAACAAAAACTCAGCTACAGACAGTATTTAAATGCATAAACATGCGATGTGTTGGAATAAACCTTGCAGACACTGAAACTTGAGCTTTATATGATTATTACATCACAAAATGTTACAATTTTTTTATTTTTATATCTTAAGTCAGATTTTTATTGGTACATTTTATAATTTTTTAAATTAAAAAAGCGTTTTACCTCTTTGTAAAATAAATTACCCTTTATTTTTATTTGAAGTAATTTTATTTTATTTATTATTATTATGGCCAGCTCAGCCTGCCCTTGGGGTGGGGCTGGCGCAGCGTATGGTGCTGGGGATTGAACCACAGTCCCTGTGGTTTCTTAAGCATTCCTAAGCAGGTGCTTTAGACCACTGAACCATCTCACCAGCACCAACAATTTTTTTTTTTTTTTTTTTGTCTTTTTGAGACAGGGTCTCGCTATGCAGTTGAGGCTGGCCTTGAGCTCACTTTTGTAGCCCAGGCTGGTCTCGAACTCGCACCAATCCTCCTGCCTCAGCCTCCCGAGTGCTGGGATTACAGGCATGAGCCACCACGCCCGGCCCCCAACAATGTTTTAAATAGGATCTCACTATATAGTATAGACTAGCTTCGAACTCATTATATAGCCCAGGTTGGCTTCCCACTTAACTATCCTGCCTCAGCCTCCTGAACACTGAGATTACTGGCTGTGCCACTAAGCCTGGCACAAAATATTGTAATTTGATTATATTCTCCAATAATTTATTGCTTGTTTGAGACACAGGCTTACTGTGTAGTCTAGGTGGTCTTTGAACTATGTCCCAAGCTGGCCTTGACTTTCAGGTGATCCTCCTGCCTCAGCGTTTCAATTGCTGGGATCACAGATGTATGCGGCCACATCTAGCTTCAACAATTTAAAAAAGCAAAAACCAGTTTTAACTCAGATCTTACAAAAACAGGCAGCCAGAGTTAGCACTAGGACCCAGGCCATAGTCTGCTGTTCTTTTTCCAAAAGAAATTTAAAAGTAATCATTTGTTTTTTTATTTAGTACAGGGTTTCACTCTGCAGTTTGGACTTACAGTGATCCTCCTGTATCAGCCTTCCGGGTGCTAGGATTCCAAGTGTGTGCTACCGTGTCCGGTTTCAGTGACCTGCTTACCGGGCAGGTTCTTAGATTGCTGAGCTATCTCCCTGACCCCAGTTATTATCCTAAGGGATGTTCTTTGAAATACTTGGATTTTTAAGTTTAGTTGAAAAAGCATTATGGCTCATCAGAGTTATACTTTTTATTTCTGAATTTAAATATATTTATTAAAATATCCAATAAATTGTCATTCATCTTCCATTTCTCATGGAAGTAGAGGCTAAGCCAGGTATAGTGGCTCATGCCTATAACTCCAGTCTCAAAACAAATAAATAAGTAAAGGAAGAGAGATACAGAAAATTAGTTGGTACAATGTAAGAATAAAAATATGCTTAACAATATTCTTTCAATATTGAGTGCTCTAGCTGGGCATGGTGGTGCACGCCTGTAATCCCAGCACTTGGAAGACTGAGGCAGGAGGATCGGTGTGAGTTTGAGACCAGCCTGGGCTACAAAAGTGAGTTCAAGGCCAGGCTGAACTGCATAGTGAGACCCTGTCTCAAAAAGACAAAAAAAAAAAAATATATATATATATATATATATATATATATATATATATATATATATATTGAGTGATCCTATAACTGGGCACAGTGGTATGTGTCTATAGTCCCACCACATGGAAGGCTAAGCGAGGAGGACTGTGACCTTTAGGCCTGCCTGGGCTAGATGGCAAGACCCTGTCTGATAAAAACAACAAAAGAATTTTGTACTTTTTACTGAATCAGTAAGGTTGAAGTCTCTGCTTTGGTTAAAGTGTAGACACTCATGTTCTACATGCTTACATATCATCCCAGCACTTTGGGAGGCCAAGGCAGGAGGATGGAAAATTCCAGTTCCACCTGGGCAATGCAATCACTCAGCGAGAACTGCTTCCCCCACCCCAACCCCTGCAAAAAAAAGTGCTAGGGTTCTAGGGATGTAGCTTAGCGGGAAGGTCCTGAGTTCAATCCCTAGTACTTCTTTTTTGTGGTACTAAGGATTGAACTCAGGACCCTGCACTTGCCAGGCAAGCACTTATTCTACTGAGCTATCTTCTCCCCAGCCCCTAAAAATTTTATTTATTTATTTATTTATTTATTTATTTATTTATTTTGTGGTACTAGGGATTGAATTTAGGTCTTTGCATTTGCCAGGCAAGTGCTTATTCTACTGAGCTATCTCCCCAGCCCCAGGGCACCAAAACTTGAGTGGAATAAGAGATCAAAGCTTGAGGAATTAATCTGCCCTGGTTCCCAGAGAGTTGGACAGGGTAGTCTTTTGTGTTTTTCTTCTCTGACTTAAATAATTTTAAGGCCGGGCGTGGTGGTGCACGCCTGTAATCCTAGCACTCAGGAGGCTGAGGCAGGAGGATCAGTGAGAGTTTGAAACCAGCCTGGGCTACAAAACTAAATTGAAGGCCAGCCTGAACTGTACAGCAAGACCCTGTCTCAAAAAGACTAAATAAATAAATAAATAAATAAATAAATATAAATAATTTTAATTCTAAGGAAAGGAAACGTGAAGTTTTTACTTTCATAGGCATAGCAGAGTATAAGACTGAGGGATCAAACATGGTGAAACAATGCAGTATAAAGGACTTTTTGATGTTCAGCCATCCCAAATGCTTACCCAATTTTTTTCTTCTAGTGGTATATATATATATATATATATATATATATATATATATATATATATATTCAGGATTGAGTGCCTCAAGATAGGCATTCTGCCCCTAGCTTGGCCCTTTTATCGTAAGACAGGTTCTTGCTTACACTGGCCAAACTGGGCCCCTAACTTGTAATCTTCCTGCCTCTGTCTCCTGAGTAACTAGGGTTTCAGGTATGTACCACCATCCTTGGCTGTCCAACCTATCTTAAAGGAGGAAATTGAAGTGTTTTTTTTTTCCTTTTAAATCTTAGATTCTTTGTTAGCAGCCTGAGAACATTCTTAGCATTCAGTTTAGACAATATGAGTCATATGTGATGGCACATACCTGTAATCAAAGCACTGAACAAAACAAACATAATATTAATTACATTATTCTTGTTTTTTTTTTGTCTTTTTGAGACAGGGTCTCACTATGCAGTTCAGGCTGGCCTTGAGCTCACTTTTGTAGCCCAGGCTGGTCTCGAGCTCACACTGATCCTCCTGCCTCAGCCTCCCGAGTGCTGGGATTACAGGCGTGCGCCACCACGCCTGGCTACATTATTTTTTTTTTTAATATTTTATTTATTTATTTATTTTTGTTTCAGAACCTTTCTTTATTCACTCATTTATTATGGTCGGCTCAGCCCGCCCCGAGGGCAGGGCTGGCGCAGCATGTGGTGCCGGGGATCGAACCGCGGTCCCTGAAGCCGCCCAAGCTTTCCCAAGCAGGCGCTTTAGATCACTGAGCCATCCTGCCAGGCCCCGAGGCTACATTATTCTTATTTGGGGGTAGTTGGTGTTTTTCTTTAACTCTTTGAGACAGGGTTGTACTATGTAGTGTGTGTTGGCCTTGAACTCACTTATGTAGCCCAGGTTGGCCTTGAACTCAAAATGATCCGCTTGCCTCAGTCTCCCTAGTGCTGTGGTTACAGGTGTGCATTACTACATCTGACTCATTTATAGTACTTAAATGTTACTCCTGCTCATTTTCTTTTCTTTTTCTTCCTTTTTTTTTTTTTTTGGTATTGGGAATTGAACTCAGGATCTTGCACTTAACCTGTCAGGCACTGACCCTTGCTCATTTTTAAATTTCTGACTTTGCTCATGATTTTTTTTTTTTAATTTCTCTTAAACCTCATTTATTTGTTTGTGTTATGGCTGGCTCAGCCTGCCCCGGGGTGGGGGTGTGCAGCATGTGGTGCCAGGGATTGAGCAGTGGTTGCAGTGCTTGCCTTAAGTTTCCTCCATAGGCGCTTTAGACCACTGAGCCATCTCGCTGACCCTTCCTCATGATTTTTATGACATGATAATTGTTTACCATAAAAGTCAAGGAGAGCCGGGCGTGGTGGCGCATGCCTGTAATCCTAGCACTTGGGAAGCTGAGACAGGGGGATCAGTGCAAGTTCGAGACCAACCTGGGCTACAAAAGTGAGCTCAAGGCCAGCCTCAACTGCATAGTGAGACCCTGTCTCAAAAAAAAAAAAAAGTCAAGGAGGGAAATTAATTTTTCTTTGAAATTTGAATTCCCAGAGATGACATAGTTGTGTATTTTTTGGTGTGAAGTTAAAATTTCAGACAGTTTGACAAGACAAGGAGAGCATGGAAGGTATGTGTGCCTATTGGCTTTTTTCCTTTCACTAGAAAAAACAAAACAACAGTAGCATAATCCCCTAAATTGCATGGGATATGTTTGAACTGGTTACTTAGCAATCTGAAACATAAGTTTGAATTTAAATATTTATCTGTACTTTTTGATACTATGATTAAATAAGAATCTATTAAGTCTACACTAATGGGGCCTGCTGGGAGGAAATGACATGGCCTGTTCCACAGCAGTATTTAGTGAAAAATCTTCTTTTCCTTGGTTTCTGTTTGACCTGTAAAGGGTAATACTGAATAAAAGAGGAAGATTATAAGGATTAATGTTGATTAATTTGATTAGGCTCATAATTTGATGGCTATCATTGCAGTTAATTTATATTCATGTAATTTGAGGTCAAGCTGGGAGAATTCAGTAAGAGTGGTGGACATATTCGCAGAAGCTTTATTTTGAACTTTACGTACATTCTTCTAATGTGCTATTTTTCAAGATTACAGTCATTATTGTAACTTTGAAATCAAATTAGTTTGATGGCATTTTTTGTATTAACTTATTATTGAGCAGTTATAGTTATTTTTCTACATAATTTGTATATTCTTCAACATCAGATATTTTCATCATTTGCATCTATCATGTTTTCTTGACCATTGTCTTCATTGTTCCAACACGTTGCCATGCCAGACCTGAGGCAATGAAGTATTTTTAACAATTGCTGAAGGACTTGTACATTAATTTGCAGCTATCTTATTACATGCAATTTTCTTCAGTTATCTTCTATAATAAGTTCTTAAAAAATATTGTTCACAACCTTCATACATCTTCAAAATGCATAAACTTTGTTGCACCTTGAACAACCTGGGGATGGACCCTGGGTGCTGCTGCTGCCCAGAGGACATGGCTGATGGCCACCCACACACCTTGCTGCTTTGGAGACTGGACAGAAAAGCAATTGATGACATTTGTAATCTGTTTTGTTGTTAGAATAAAAAGGCATGAAGTAAAATGTACAGTTTGTATTTAATGGTTGTGATGAATTATAAAAATACTGATAACATTGTTGACTTGAGAAAAGTTGTGACTTTTAATGAAGACTATTTAAAATAATACTTTCATTAAATTGGCGAAACCTGAGTAAAATGTCAGCCCTTATGTAGTTGTAACAGTGTTGCAAATGAAAACTAGAAGTCTGTTTTTGTTTTGTTTTTTGTTCCAGAGACTAAATTTAGAACCTTGGGCTTGCCAGGCAGGTGCTTATGCCACTAAGCTATATCCCTAGCCCAAAAACTTAGAAATTTAAAGCTGGGCTTGGTGATGCATGCCTGTAATGTTAGCACTTGGGAAACTGAGGCTGGAGGATCACAAGTTCAAGACCAACCTGGGCTATATAGTGAGTGTAAGGCCAGCTGGAAATACATAGTGCAATTCTGTCTCAAAACTAAAGTAATAAATAAAAGTAAAAGGATTATGGGAAATTTATCATACTGGACTTTCTCTTGAACATACTAGGTAAATGCTCTATTGCCAAGCTATATCCTTAACCTTTTTTATTTTGAGAGAGGGTTTAAATTGCCTGGTTAAGGAGCTGGGAGACAGATCAGTAGAATAAGCACTTGCCTGGAAAGTACAAGGACCTGAGTTCAATCTTGGGTTCTGCAAAAAACAAAACAACAATAAAAATTTCCTGGTTAAGCTTAAATTTACCTAACCTTGTCCCTCAGTCTTCCAAGTAGCAGGAATTATAGGTATATGCTACCAGTTTGGCTGTTGATTTATTCTTTTTTGAGGTGCTGATCCTAGAGCCAAGGCCCTGAAACATGCCAGACAAATGATGTACACTGAGCAACATCAGAGTCCCCAGAATGCTTTTGTTTGTTTGAGACAGTGTCTTGTTGCATAGCTCAGGTTAGCCTTGAGTTTACTGTGTGCCCTAGGCTGGCCTCAAATTTGTGGCAATCCTGCCTCAGCCTCCTGAGTGTTGGAATGACAGGCATGTGGCACCATGCTTGCCTTCAATTTTTTTTTCTTTTTTTGCTTTCAATTTTTTTAAATAACTAAATTTTTAGTATTTCTAATTGCATATGTACAGAAGTTGCACAGACACACAGAGTCCTAGGACATCATTGATTTTTGCTGTACGATATTACAGTATTACGTGGTTAAAAGCCATGGCCCAAGGGAGGAGCTCTAGCCAAACACAATGTTGGTAATTTTTCTTTTCACGCAGTTACAAAAAGGGGGACCGGGATGAAGTA
The DNA here is from genome assembly GCA_004027025.1 of Myocastor coypus. Lineage (NCBI taxonomy): Eukaryota > Metazoa > Chordata > Mammalia > Rodentia > Myocastoridae > Myocastor > Myocastor coypus. The sequence goes on from PVJA010057738.1 coordinate 9,999, forward strand.
GAGGGCTGGAGTGGTTTTGTTGCTGAGCATGATTTAACATGGGCTGTTTCCCTGGATAGTCTGGATCCCACAGACTGACAGGTGAGAGGCAGCAGAGTGTCTGGTGGTAAAAAAAAAACATGTGGGACGGGAACTCCAATCTCTCAGTTTTTTAAAGAGGCACCACACACACACACACACACACACACACACACACACACACACACACACAGCCACAGACACAGACACACACACACACGAACTCAAGATATTTCACAGCAAGCTACATAACCAAACCAGGTTTTTTTTTTCTTTTTTTTGAGACAGGATTTTGGTTAAGAGAGTAGGGTGTGGCAGAGCT
>PVJA010057739.1:0-10347 GCA_004027025.1 Myocastor coypus
TGTAGCTACATTTCTACAGGAGAGGGGAGGGGAGGGAGGGGAGGGCAGGGCAGGGCAGGGCAGGGCAGGGCAGGGCAGGGCAGGGCAGGGCAGGGCAGGGGAGGGGTGATGCAGTGCCCTCGGACCCTCTCGCGCTGCCCCTGTGGCTGATGGAGGTAAGCATGCTGCAGATTATAAAAATGCTCTGAGCAAGGCTAAGAAGGAAATACCTGCTCGCCTGTGCGGGCTCCTTCCCACGCACACCACCTGTCTGTGTCCTGCGGGTCCCCTATGGCCTCACTGAGGGAGCCATCCCCAGGCCCTGATCAGGACCTAGCCTCTATTCTAGGTGACCACAGAGCCCACAGGCTGTGGACCCAGCGGGCCTTGGCCACTGATTAGGCCACGGGATGGCCACTGCTGGAGTTTGTGCTTCCTCAGGCACAAGGTAGACCGGGGCTACTGAGTCACCCGGTGCAGGACCGTATTTTACAAATCCATGTCACTCCACTTCCTTATCAACCAAAACTGTCATCGGCGTCTGCAGGGCAGCCCCTGTATCTGACCTTAGCCACTGTCTTTGTCACCAAAAGCAGACGAGTGTGTACACGTAGTAATTACTAGTGCTGTGACACACACCCACGTGACACGCATCACCCGGTACCTGGCGACGAGTTTTACATCCACCTAACTTCACAACAAACTTAGGGGGAGATTTCACACCCCGAACAGTGAAGGAGGCAAGCCAGGTGTGCACATGGGGAAAACTACCTACACTGCTGTAAGGGAGCCGGAAGCAGGCCGAAATACCCAGAAAGCTAAATGTAGCCTGAAAGTCCTGGAGAAACTTTAAGCATATTTCACGGAGGATTTATTGCCAGCATTTTCTCGTGCTCTCCACTGTAGTTTCTTCTGAGAGCGCGCCCTGGAGGGTCCACCTGCAGTTCTTTGTGGACGCCTCCTTCAGATTCGCCCCTGACATGTCTTTCACAGTCACTTGGTGACAGAAAGCATCACCTCAGGAAGGGCTTTCTCACTTCCTCTGCTGGGCCTGTCCCTGGCCGCAGCCCCCAGCCTGCTCCTAAGCCGCTCGCCCTTCTCCAGCCACACACTTCCCCCGAGGCAACTTTGAGACCAAGACTCACTACGCAGTCCAGGCTGGCCTCAGGAAATTCCCATGATCCTCCTGACTCAGCCTCCCGAGTGCCGAGATTGCATGCAAGTGCCACTAAGCCCGATTTTATGAAACTCTTAGATAACTCTTGTTGCTACAACCAGAAGGTGACTGGGAAGAGAGCTCGTCAGTCCCTGACTGAGGAAAACACACTGTGAGCAAGAAGTTCCTACGAGGAAGCCCCATGTGTGAAAATGCAGGTCAGGTGACACGCATCGAGGCACAGACATCCTTATAGGATTTCTGTCGAGTGCCCTGTGGTTCCTGGCAAGGACAACCAAAATCTGAAAACTCTGTGTGTTGGACTTGAATTCTGCTTAGAGACAACGGAGCCGGAAGCAGTCTGCCCTCGGCCTCTTCCGTGCTGAGTGACGTCCAATCCAAGTCCAACCCCAGGCGGCAGCAGCTTCCAGGGTGACAGGATGGAGCACGCCGCCCTCAGCGTTGTCCCCTCCCTTCTCACGCTCCATACTTGCCAGGATTATGATTCCCATCTTCTCCTGATTCCTTCCGGTGCCTGCGCGGGAACAGCTGTGTGTGGCTGAGCTGAGCCTGGACCTTCTCAGTGCGTTTGGGGCGCTCGGAGGGTTTCAGGCAAGACAGGGGACACTGGGTCTCTTCAGGACCCCCTGCCAGCAGGCGGAGGCAGTGGAAGGAAACTGAGTCACCGACTTTCTAGATTGAACTTTTCCAGCCAACCAAGACTCTATTTTGATACCTAAGCCCTTCTTCTTCCAAAAAAAATAAGGCTAGAGACCACCAGAGAGACCTGGCAGGCTAGCCCCTGACTCTCCAGCCTCCCGCCAGAGTTGTCTGATTTGCCCCTCCACCCCCAAGACTGTGGGGAGGTTTGGTAGCCATAGCCCCTCCCCTCTACCCTTCCAAGCTGAATTTACTGACTCCTGCCTCCACTCCCTGCCCTGAAGACCACCGAGGAGTCCTGACTACCACAACGACCCGCAGGAGCCTTGCAGAACACCACCCTGCACCAGCCCACCTTTGAGAGAGCCTTGCACCGGCCAGTGAGATAGCTCAGCAGACAGGAGCACCTCCTTAGGCAAGCTTAGGCAAGTGCAGGGACCGTGGTTTGATCCCAGGCACCACATACCATGTCAGCCTGGCCCCCAGGGTGGTCTAAGCCACCCAGAACTGTGGACATATTGGCATATGTCAGTAATCCCAACACTGGGGAGACTGAAAGCAGGAGGATCACCATGAGTCTGAGCTGTGTAGTGAGACCCTGCAACAACCAAATATATATAGAGAGACAGAGAGAAACAGAGACAGAGAGAGAGAGAGAGACAGAGACACAGAGGGAGAGAGGGACAGAGAGAGAGCCTTCCACAACTCCGGCCCACACTCATCATCACATCCTTCTTGAACTGTGAATTGCCCCCTCTCTCCCTAATGAGATAGAAACCACATTGAACCCTAAACAATAGCTTTGGCAAACCTACCCCGCCTTCCCACTCTCCTGAGGGCCTGGCTGACCTGCACCCCGCCCACCTACCATCTCTGCAAAAAGACCACAAATGGAAGGAATAAAAGGCAATGTCAGACCTCTATGCCGCCCGTGAAAAGTCCAGGAGACGCGGTCATGGAACAACCTGGAAGTCACACACCTGAAGTGTTGGACACGGTAACAGCTGAAGGAAAGAAACAATTGCACCAAAGGCTGTGGAGGAAATCAGACCAGACGTCACCTCTGAGGGGAAAAAAGACACGACAATGGTCGTGAAAGAGCTGCTCAATATATCTAAGACAGACACAACAGTAGAGGGGCCTGGGAAAGCGATGGAAACATTGAACAATACAAGAATGAATTATAATTCATGAAACAAATTAAAGGGCCGGGGAGATAGCTCAGGGGCACAAGTGCCTGCCTGGGAAATGTAAGGTCCTGAGTTCAATCCCTGGGCCAGCAAGATGGTTCAGCAGTCTAAAGTGCCTGCTTAGGAAAGCTTAGTCAACTGCAGGGACCTCGGTTCAATCCCCCGCACCACATGCTGCGCCAGCCCACCCTCCCAGGGCAGGCTGAGCCAGCCATAATATTAAAAAAAGAAACAAATTCAAACGGATATTCAGGACATTGAGAATTCCACTGAAAGTTGGCAAAACCACTTGAATGAAACGGAGGGTAGAATTTTGGACCTTGAAGATAGCATTGCAGCTGGTGAACATGAAAGGAAGCATCCCTTACCAATAAGAAGAAACCAGGAAATAACAACACAATAGCTACAAGATGATGCAAAGAAAAATAAGACTGATAGTATCAACAAAACAGCTGGAGATAGCACAAAGGATATAAAAAGAGTATTTGCAGAAGTAAAGCAGAAAATTTCCCAAGCAAGAGAAAAGAATCTGAGAAAAGAATATAGTTAACTGATGTATATAGAACTCTAGCTAGCCACAGTCAAAATACATCATCACCCAGACACACAGTAATCAAGATCCCAGGTATTGAACAAAAGGACAGAATACTAAAAGCAGTTAGAAACAATAGGTCACTGCAATGGAAAGCCCATCAGAATCATGGCAGATTTTTCAACACAGACCATCAAATCAAGAACTTGGAGATCCGGGCCTGGTGATGCACACCTGTAATCCCAGCACTTGGGAGGCTAAGCCAGGAGGATCACTGCAAGTTTGAGACTAACCTGAGCTACAAAAGTGGGCTCAAGGCTAACCTGAACTGCATAGCAAGACCCTGTCTCAAAAAGACAAAAGAAGAAGAACGTGGAGAGAGATGTGCTAGGTCCTGAGAGAAAACAACTTTCAAGTAGATTGATGTATCCTATCAAATACAATGGAGAGATTAGATACTTCCATGACAAAAAAAAAAAAAAAAAAAGACTGAAGAAATTCATAAGCAAACCAAACCTAAAAAGAGTACTGACAGAGATTTTAGAGACAAAGATGGACCAGAACTTCAATGACAACAGAAAAGAATAACCAAGCAGAGCAAACAACTCAGCAAAGGGGAAAACTAGGGATTTACAGTAGGAAAACAGCATAACAAAGATGAGCATATTTGTATTCAGTTGTAGCTATCAATGTACAGGGCCTCAATTCACCAATCAAAAGAAGCAGACTGGAAGAATGCATAATGGAAAAGAAAAATCCACCAATATGCTGTATACAAGAAATGCAATAAGCTCAAAAAAAAAAAAAAAAATGGACTGAATGTCAAAGGTTGTAAAACAACACCCCATACAACAGAAGCCCAGAGTAAAGCAGGAGTAGCTATTCTGGTTGTTGACAATGTCAAGTTCAAATTAAGTGTGATTAAAAGATATAAAGTCACTACATACTTGTTATGGGAAATATTCAAGAGGAAGACATAACAACTGTAGATATTCATGTACCCAATGTAGGAGCACCCAACTATATATGACAAATTTTAACAGACATGAAAAATCTAATCAGCAAGCTGGGCGTAGTGGCTCACGCCTGTAATCCCAGCACTCGGGAGGCTGAGGCAGGAGGATCCGTGCGAGTTCGAGACCAGCCTGGGCTACAAAACTGAGCTCAAGGCCAGCCTGAATTGCATAGTGAGACCCTGTCTCAAAAAGGCAAAAAAAAAAAAAAAAAAATCGAAAAATCTAATCAGCAATAACAGAATTGTACAAGGGGACTTTAACACCACATTGGCACAAAGAGATAGATTAACCATGCCAAAAAAAAAAAAAAAGTGAGCAAAAAAATAACAAAACTAAACTGAACTTGTGGAGAAATGGACTTAGTAGACCTTGACAGAGTGTTCCAACCAACAGCTTCAGAATACTCCTTTTCTCAGCTGCACATGAGATGTTCTCCAAAATATAAATCATGTGCTAGCACATAGAACATACTTAAGTAAATGCAAAGGATTTGAAATTATCCCATGCATATGATCTGACCATGGCGCAGTGAAACTTGAAATTATTGACAATAGAAACAGCAAAAACTCTAGAACTCTATGGAAACTAAATAATACCCTACTAGACAATCAATGGTTCATGGGTGAAATTAAGGAAGAAAGTAAATGATATTTACAATCTAATGAAAATGCAGATACAACTTACCAAAGCCTATGTGATGCAATGAAAGCTGTCTTAAGAGTGAAATTTATAGCAATAAATTATTACATCTGGAAAACAAATGAGCCCAAATAAACAATCTAATGCTGCACCACAAACTCCTAGAAGAGGAAGACCAAGTCAAGTTCAAAGCTCAAAGAAGGCAGGAAATTATAAAGAGCAGAGCAGAATTGAATGCAGTACAGATGAAGAAAATAATACAAAGAATTAATGAGTCAAAAAGTTGGTTCTTTCAAAGAATAAACAAAGTTAATAAATCACTAGCTAACCTCATTGAAAAAGGAAAGAAAAAATTCAAATTTATGCAGTGAGGAATGAAAAGGGCGAAATTACTACAGACCCTATAGAAACTGAAAAGATTGTCAATACTTATTTTCAAAATCTTTACTCTCACAGAATGGAAAATACAGAAGAAATGACAGATTTCTAGATACATATGAACCACAATAGCTAAATCAAGAAGATATAAAAATTCCCAATAACCTAGCATCAGCCAATGAAATGCAAAATGTAAATTAAAAAATAACCTGCCAACAGAGAAATGCCCAGGTCCTGATGGGTTCACAGCTGGATTTTATAAGAGATTTAGGGAGGACCTAATGCGAACCCTTCTCAAACTCTTCAATGAAGTAGAAAGGGAATGAATTCTCCCAAACTCATTCAGCAAGACAAGTGCTACTCTGATGAACATAGATGCAAAAATCCTCAATAAAATATGCGCAAACACAATGTCACAAATCACCAAGAAGATTATACATCACAACAAACTTGGATTCACCCCAGGAATGCAAGGATGACTTAACATTCTCAAAACCATAAAGGCAATACACTGCAGAACAGAGTCAAAGATAAAAATCACAAGATCATCTCAATAGATGCAGAAAAAGCTTTTGACAAAGCCCAACACTCATACACGATAGATAGTCTTTACTGCAGCCTGATAAAAGCCACCTGTGAAAAGCCAACAACCAATACCATATTTAATGGACAAAAATTGAAACTCTTCACTTTAACATCAGAAACAAGACACAGACACCCACTGTCACCACTCCTATTCAATGTAGTTCTGGAAACATTAGCCAAAGCAATTAAACAAGACAAAGAAATAATGATGGAAAGGAGGAAGTGAAATTATCATTATTTGTAGATGACACAATCCTGTCCATTAGAAGATCCCAAAAACTCCCCTGAGACACCTTTACATTTAGTAACCAAATTCAGGAACATATCAGGATACAAAGTCACCCAAAAATCAATAGCATTTCTATACCAAACAAATGCTCCAAGAGAAAAATTATGGAAACCACGTCTTTCACAATAACACCCAAAAAACTTAAATACTTAAGATTCAATCTCACAAAGGCAGTAAAAGATTCATACAGTGAAAATTCTAGTACTCTGAAAAAAAGAGACTGAAGAAGATTTCAGAAAATGGAAAGATATTCCTTGCTCCTGGATAGAAACAACACTGTGAAAATGGTCATAGTTCCAAAAAATGTTATGCAGATTCAACACAATCCCAATTAAAATACCATTAGTATACCTCACAGATCTAGAAAAAAATTCCTAAGATTCATCTGGAACCAGAAGAGACTTAGAAGAGCAAAAGCAATCCTGGGAAACAAAGAAATGGTAAGAAGCATCACAGTCCCTGACTTGAAATTATACTACAAAGCTACTGTGATAAAATCAACATGGTACTGGCAAAACAACAGATCTGAGGATCAATGGAACAGATTAGAAGAGGTAAACACAACTAGAGGCACACTCAGCCACCTTCTCTTTAACAAATAGGACAAACATGTTCATTAGAAAAAAAATAGCCTCCTCAATATATGGTGCCAAAAATCTGGCTTTCCACATGCCAAAGGATTAAAATAGACCCATACCTATCACCTTGCACAAAACGAAAGTCAAAATGGACCAAAGATTTAAATATTAAAACTTAAACACTAAATTTTCTGGAAGAGAAAGTAGGTAGAAACTTTGAAGGTACTGGAGTAGATAAAGAGTTCATGAACAAAAATCAAACTGCATAGGAAATACTTCAAAGAATCAATGATTTGTATCTCATCTTTTTGAAAACCTTCTGCACATTGAAAGAAATCACCAAAAGAGTAAAAAAGAAAACCCAGGAAGTAGGAAACAATTATAGCAAACTCTGTCAGACAAAGGACTCCTATCTAGAACATGTAAAGAATCAGGCCGCCTAAGTTCAAAGAGCCAGTCCAAAAATGGACATCTAAGATGAACACACACTTCACAAATGAAGAGATACAAATGGCAAACAAATATATGAAAAAATGTTCAACATCATTGGTCATTTAAGAGATATAAATTAAAATGATACTGAGATACCATCTTATGCCAGAAAGAATGGCCATCATTAACAAGTCAACCAATACCAAATGCTGGAAGTGCTGTGGGGGAAAAGCAACCTTCCTCACCACTGGCGGGGGTGCAGGCTGGTACAACCATTACGGAAATCAGCACGGAGTTTCCTCAAAAGACTAGGATTCAAGCCCCCTATTCTTCTCCTAGGTTTTTTTTTTTTTTTTTTCTTTTATGCATTTAGTACAGGGTCTACAGGGTCTCGCCACACAAATGGGACTTGCAGTGATTCTAGTGTTTTCAGACTCCCAAGGGCTGGGATTACAGGTGTGTGCCACAACACTCAGTCTGAGTTGCCATCTCAGTGCACCCCGGGGGGCAGGGCCGGCACCACATGTCAGGGATTGAAGCCGGTCCCTCCCTCTTCCTAAGCAAGCACTTTAGTCCGCTTAGCTATCTGGCTGGCTGGCTCCTAGGTATTTTTCCAAAAGAACTGAAATCATCATACCACAGCAAGATATGCGTACCTATGTTTATAGCAGCACAATTTGTCATAGCTAAATCTTGGAACTAACCCAAGTGCCCATCAACTGAGGAATGAATGAAAAAAAGGTGGTACATTATATCCACATGGGCACACATCACATTATCTCAATAGTGTGAGAATTTGAAGAGTAATGAAAATGTAAAAGGTACAGACACTGTGAGAGAAAAAGAAATTGCTCAGTGGTAAGGAAAACCTAGGAGGAGGAGGAGGAAAGGGGCAAAAGTAGGCAGGGGACAGAGGTGGGAACAGACGCAGAACAGTTTGGATGACTGCATTGGTGATTTCCCTGGGCTTGTGAAAGCCACGGTTAACGTTAATTGTTTTCCTCTTTTGAATTTCTTATAAATTCTTTGTTACTATTTTTGTTTTTATTTTATTTTATTTTATTTTATTTTATTTTATTTTATTTTATTTTATTTTATTTTATTTTGTGGGGGGGGGGGGTGTGGAACTGGAGATTGAACTCAGGCCCTTGCGCTTGCCAGGAAAGCACTTATTCTACTGAGCCTTATTCTATCTCTTCAGCCCCACTGTTTTTGTTTTTAAATGAATCTTACACGTTTATAATATTTGGTAATGTGAACAACCAATTTGAAGATAGTATCACGTAATACAGTAACCACTGCTAAATTCCTATTTTTTAAATGAAACTTTGTATCATTTTAACACTGTTTTTTTCTTTACATCTCTATATTGTATTCTTTAAAATGAAAAAAAAAATTAAAAGAAAGAAAAAGAAAGCGGATGCCACACATTAAGGACCACAGCGCAGGCGAAGGCGCCTCACACACAGGCAGCGCCCTCCCTCAGCAGCTTCTGGTCAGCCACCCACGGAGGTGCCGCGGAGACACAAGCAGAAGAACAGCAGCCCACTGCGTGACACCTTGAAGAAGCCACCGCTGGCTCTTGCCAGTGGCGAACACCCCACAGAGAGGAAGCCAAAGATACGGGTGAACAAGAAATAGATAGCATCTTGAGAGGCAGTCCAGCTGGGCATGGCGGCGCACTGAGGCAGGAGGATGGGTAGGAATTCAAGGCCAGCCTGGATGACAGAGTGAGCCGCTCTCTCAAAAGGTAGACGGACGGACAGACAGACAGAGAGACAGACAGACAAGGTAGGTAGGTAGGTAGGTAGGTAGGTAGATAGATAGATAGATAGATAGATAGATAGATAGATAGATAGATAGATAGATAGATAGATGATAGATAGATGATAGATAGATAGATGATAGATAAATGATAGGTTATCGAAAGACTCAATTATAGATAGATAATAGATGATAGATTATTAATAGGTGATAGATTGGTGAATGATAATTACACGTAGATAGATTATAGATGGATGACAGATGAGCGGAGGCAGCAGAGCTGGACTGAAAGGCCCTGAGGGGCGACCAGCCAGGTACCTCCTCCCCCGCAGCTGCTGCCCTCCTCCCACCTGTCTGCAGCCAAGCCTGGATCTTAACCCGTGGAGAGGGAGTTGGGCCCCTGGTAGAGGCTGCTGTCGGCCAAGGCGGCTTCCAGGGCACCTGAAGTGTGCAAACAGTGTAGCTGCTGGGGGAGCACTCGTGCCCGAGTCATTCTCCTGAGGCGCAGCCCAGGCAGGTCCCACATTAGAGCCCCAAATCTCCAGCAGGGCCATTCACAGGCCTCCTCGGGGCAGGGGGTGGAGGATTAATTAGAGGGGGATGTTGTGACCTCCTGAGAGCCCTTCCCGCCTGTTGCTACATGAAAGCTTGCTGTCAGGATCAATCATCACCGCTGCTGCGACATTCCACGGGAAGAAGCGGCCTCCTTTGGTGACTCCATAGGGGACTGAGAAAAGGGTCACCATTGGCCTACAGGGCCCCCATTCTGACCCCATAAGTAACTGGCAGAAATCCAGGGCTTTCCTGCATGCACACACACACACACACACACACACACACACACACACACACACTACTGATTGCTTTGGAGGAGCTGCTGGGATGGAGTGGGGGTGGGCTCACCCAGGGCACAGCCTCACCTGGGGGTAAAGGAGGGGGCTCAGAAGCCAGGCCACCTGTGCTTTTCGGGAAACCCTGGCTCTCCTCCACACCAAGGATCCCAGGTCTGGAAACAAAGTGCCCAAGCTTCTCCCTGTCCAAAGCAGACAGGCTCCAAGAAGCTAGACTTTTTTAAAAGCAGTACAAAAAAAATTTTTTTTATTAAATTGTCTAATATTTCCTGGAGGAAGTGGTTGCTTGGAAAGAAAA
>PVJA010057740.1:0-10320 GCA_004027025.1 Myocastor coypus
GAACTGTGGTCCCTGAAGCCGGCCAAGCTTTCCCAAGCAGGGGCTTTAGACCACTGAGCCATCCCGCTGGGCCCCTACATTTCAAATCTTAAACAGTAATAACCTTCACAGTGCAAAAAAAATCTGAAAATAGCACCAAAATTGATGCCTTCCTCTGTGTTATGGTTTCTGTCTGGTTGTCCCCCCAAAGCCTCATGCAATCATGGGGTGGGGAGTTCTAGAGTTTGAGACTTTACTCAGGATCCACTGGATTATGTGTTTTAACTCTGTTGGGGTTATGGGTCTGAGGACTGCTGGGATTATGGGTGTGGCCTGAGGCAGACAGGCTGAAGCGGAGAGCCTGAATATAAAACATAAAGGAAGACGGAGAGACAGACTAGCACTGTTGCTCTCTCCTTCCCTGGTTGGTCGGTTGCCTCTGTCGCTATTGTTGCTGTCCCGCTGCCATGAACTGGATGCTCTTTGCCCTGTTCCACTCTGCCTTGGGCCAGCAGAATATGGGGTGAAACCTCCAGTAACTGTGAGCTTAATAAATCTTGCCTTAAGCCAGGCATGGTGGCTCATGCCTGTAATCCCAGCACTCGGGAGGCTGAGGCAGGAGGATTGGTGCGAGTTCAAGACCAGCCTGGGCTACAAAAGTGAGCTCACGGCCAGCCTCAACTGCATAGTGAGACCCTGTCTCAAAAAGACAAATAAATAAATAAATAAATAAATAAATAAATAAATCTTGCCTTTCTTCATTTTTGGTGTCAGGTTCTTGTTCCAGCAATGAGAGGAGAGTAACTAAGACCCTCTTCATTCCATTTGGATTAGTGGCTCTTTTTCAGCATGTAAGGACCCTAGGGAAGCATTCTAAAGGATTGAGAGACTTTGATTGTGAGATAACCTGGAATTTAGTAGAAATTACCTTTTGGGCATCCCCACCCTCTTTCTATTGATTCCCTCCCCAAGGCATCCCCTGAGTAGCCCTCTCCAGAGCAGGTGGATTCTCCTGTTGGACAGAAGGGAGACGAGATCCCAGCAGCCTATTCACTCTCGAACTGGTGCGCCATTCCTATCTCCTGAAACATCTCACAAACCCTTCACTTACTCTTACTGAATATTTGTAAGTTAAAGTTACAGTTGGTCCATGACAGGAATGCCTACAGAAGGAAACGTACCTATTGCATAAAAGATTGCAAGTGAGCACTTTTCAGACTGCAAAGAGCGCTTGTAGAGATAGATAAATCACCACACTGGAGGGATATGGCTTCGTGCACTGAGCCAAATCTCCAGACACTTGTTTTCTTTTCTTTTTTTTTTTTAAGAATTTTATTTATTTATTTATTTATTTATTTATTTATTTATTTATTTATTTATTTATTTATTCTTGTTTCAGAAACTCTATTTGGTTATTCACTCATCTTTATGGCTGGCTCGGCCCGCTCCGAGGGCAGGACTGGCGCAGCATGTGGTGCTGGGGATCGAACCGCGGTCCCTGAAGCCGCCCAAGCTTTCCCAAGCAGGCGCTTTAGACCACTGAGCCATTCCGCCCGGCCCCTCTTTTCTTTTTTTAGACTATTTATTTACTTACTTATATTATGGCCAACTCAGCATGCCCTGGGGATGGGGCTGGTGCAATATATGGTGCTGGGGACTGAACCATAGTCCCTGCGGTTGTTTAAGCAGGTGCTTTAGACCTCTGAGCTATCTCATGGCCCTCTAGACACTTGTTTTCTGTCTAATCACCGAGGTAAACATTTTTAGCAACAGACAAGATTTAAATTTTAAGCTTAGGGGTGAAACTTATATGAGTCATCTAGCAATCACATTTTACATGTTGGTAAAAACACTCTAAGGCTCAAAAAAATCCGTTTTTTAAAAACTCCTAGGGGCGGGGCTGGGGAGATAGCTCCGAGGCACAAGTGCCTGCTGGGCAAGTGCAAGGTCGTGAGTTCGAACCCCCGTCCCCCCAAAAAAAAAAAAAAAAAAAAAAAAAAAAAAAAAAAAAAAACCCCTAGGGGCTGGGGAGATAGCTCCGAGGCACAAGTGCCTGCTGGGCAAGTGCAAGGTCGTGAGTTCGAACCCTGGTCCCACAAAAAAAAAAAAAAACCTCCTAAACATGTAAGGTACAGATGTAAATAGTTTTCCCTAATAGCCTTGTAGAACGTGAACTATTGCAAGCTGCTGCAGCCTAATTTCTGAAGGAGTGACTCATTAAGCTGGCCTGCTGAAAAGCTCCAGTGGAATTCCTAGTTTACTAGCAGAGAGAGAGAAAAAATACAATAGGCAAATGGAGATCTTCTAGTGGTCAAGAGCCAGTTTCCACCAAGAAACCTTGGAGTCTGGCCAGCACATCTTAGGTGTTCTTTTTTTTCTTTGGCTCACACCACTGGAGCTCAGTCTTCCAAAAGGAATCTAGCTGTTTCCCTGGTCAACATTCCATTAGCCATAGGCTTCAATGGGCATTCACCAAAGAATGGCTCGGGAAACTTGTCCTCTGCTTCAGGGAGTGGCAGCTTCTCTAGGAGCACTTTCTAGCTGGTGGAGTAATGACTGTTGTCCAAGTTTTATAAGGGACAGTTAAAAGCTTGAACAAAATCACTTAGCATTTTACAGTAAAGGTTTTAAAGTCTACACCTAGGAGAAACAGTTGGAAGTCCTCCCTCGCACTAAATGTGTTTTGGTCCCATCCGTATGCTGCTTTTATTTTATTTTTATTTCTTTATTTTTTATTTATTTTATTTATTTTAGAGATAGCTCCTTCTGGTGTCAACCAGAAGTCGGTTCTCTCCACTGTGTCTCAGGTATAGCCTCCGAAGGAGACCTTCCTGGAACACTAGGCTGGGACATGGCTTTTATATGTGTCCTCCTGGACAGGCATAGCCATCTTTGTCTCATCTGACCCAGAAATGGGGTATGTGTCTTTTTTATTTTTATTTTTATTATGTTATATTATATTATATTTATTTATCTTGTCTTTTTGAGACATTCTTGCTATGCAGTTCAGGCTGGTCTTGAGCTCATGTTTGTAGCCTAGGCTGGTCTGGAACTCACACCGATCCTCCTGCCTCAGCCTCCCGAGTGCTGGGATTACAGGTGTGCGCCACCACACCTGGCTCTTTGTATCCTTTTTATTTTTATTTTTATTTATTTATTTATTTATTTTTGTGTGTGTGTTTTCTTGAGACAGGGTCTCGCTATGCAGTTGAGGCTGGCCTTGAGCTCACTTTTGTAGCCCAGGCTGGTCTCGAACTCGCACCAATCCTCCTGCCTCAGCCTCCTGAGTGCTGGGATTACAGGCGTGAGCCACCACGCCCGGCTAGTGTCCTTTTTAAAATGACTTCCCAGCTCAGTGTGATGGTGCATGCCTGTAATCCCAGCACTCAGGAGGCTGAGGCAGAAGGATCAATGTGAGTTCAAGCCCAGCCTGGGCTTCAACAGTGAGCTCAAGGCCATCCTGAACTGTATAGCCAGACCCTGTCTCAAAATGACAAAAAATAAAAATAAAAAAATGAAATGACCTTCCTGTCTTCGGCATTAACAGTTGTTTTCTAAGCTCTTCACTTAGCTGGAACAGTCTATTCTATATCATTTTCTTTTTCTCCTGTTTTGCATCTTAGGCAGGGGCCTGTAGGGTGTTGAGGGTCTCACTACTGGACTGAATTTGTAGTGATCCGCCTGTGTACAGCCTCTCAAGAGATGGGATGATAGGCGCGTGCCACCACGCCCTAGTCTCAATTCATGTCTCAATGCCATAGGTAGGGCTGGCCCTGCAGGCCTGGGGATCAAATCCCTGGCTCCTTTACCTGTATAAAGACGCTTTAATCCACTGAGCTATTTGTTCGGCCCTATGTCATTCCCCTAATTTTGCATGACTGTAAAAAGTACAAAGAGGTAGGAAAATTATGAGTAAGGTCAAAGAAAGGAAACTGAAACAGAGCAGGCCTAATCTTTCCTTCTATATGCAGAGGGGGGATCAGAACCAGTCTATCTCAGTGAAACCTGTCCTCTGAGTCTTTGAGAATGGTTGTCGGCCTAATATCCTTTAGTTGGCAAAAGGAGTCCTGTGTTTCTTAGACAGGCATGTATATTTTCTAAGTGTGAGCTAGATTTAAAAGTCTCATTTTGGGGCCCGGCGGGATGGCTCAGTGGTCTGAAGCACCTGCTTGGAGAAGCTTGGGCAGCTTCAGGGACCACGGTTCAAGCCCTGGCACCGCATGCTGCGCCAGCCCTGCCCTCGGGGTGGGTTGAGCCGGCCATGGAAATGAGTGAATAAACAAAGGTTCTGAAACAAGAAAAAAATAAAAAATAAAAAATAAAAAATGAAAATAAATTAAAAAAAAAAAAAAGTCTCATTTTAGCCGGGCGTGGTGGCTCACGCCTGTAATCCCACCACTTGGGAGGTTGAGGCAGGAGGATCAGTGCGAGTTTAAGACCAGCTTGGGCTACAGAAGTGAGCTCAAGGCCAGCCTGAGCTGCATAGTGAGACCCTGTCTCAAAAAGTCAAAATAAATAAATAAATAAATAAATAAAAATAAAAAAAATAAAAGTCTCATTTTACAGAAGTTCACTAGGAGGCTTACTAACGTTATACTCTCTAGCACTGTTGTCTAAAGTCAAGCAAGGAATACTAGTACATTTAACATCTGGTTGAAATGCAATGTATATAAGTACAAGTACACAACAGTCATAAAATGTCCCATTAGAGAAATACCTTAACCTTATAACATTTCCGTGTTTTAACTTAGATTCACCAACAACATTTGACCAACATTTTAACAGAACCATACAAGACACAAAACATAAGCAATTATAAGCAATTTTAACTGAACTATAGGAGACAACAAAGTACGAGCAATTACAAGCAATGGGCAAAGACATCAACATGTAAAGCACAAAATTTATTACCTAAGCAAGTCCCAATTCAGAATTTAT
Organism: Myocastor coypus; assembly: GCA_004027025.1. Taxonomy (NCBI): domain Eukaryota; kingdom Metazoa; phylum Chordata; class Mammalia; order Rodentia; family Myocastoridae; genus Myocastor; species Myocastor coypus. Next base: position 4,918 of record PVJA010057740.1, read on the forward strand.
GAAAGCAGAGCAAACTCATACCTCTGTCCAATGATCTTGGTGGGACCTCCAAATGATGCAGGCAGAAAAAAAAAAAAAAAAACCCACAGGGAAAAAAAAAAAAAAACCCAAACTGATCCCAAGTGGATGACCTCCAAATGATACAGGGAAAGCTGATCTCCCAACCCGAAAAATACCTGGAACAAGTTCGTGCTATCTAAAACAAAATAATTAGTTTTAGGAACAAACGGAAGTTATGAGCAGAATAGATTCACTGGGGGAAAGAAAGCTCCTGTCTGGGAGAGGGACAGAAGGGTGGTCCCAAGCAGGTTGTCCCCGGGAAGTGGTCTCTTCCAGGGACTTTTATAGAGGAAAACCATGTGGTGAGGTGGGTCTAAGGTGGTAGAGAGCATGGGAACTCGCTCAGGTGAGTATGAGGTGGGACAAACCATGGTCAACCAGTGAGATTCCAAGCACCATTGCTCAGGTAAAATAGATTACATCCAGTACTAAATGGGGAAGCAAGGGACATAGCAAGCTGGCAAGAGTATCGAACAAGGTCTCTTTCTGTTGAGGGTTGGGTTAGTGACTCGACTGGGCTCTTTCAAGGTGATTGATACCTACTTAGTGATAGGTCAGAATTCAAAGGTTCCCAGGCACCCTGCCCCCAAATTCTCTTCCCCTTGGCCCCATGCAGAGCCAAACCCAAAACCCCAGAACAGGTCTACTTTGACCTGGACAGGCAACCGTGGAAACTCTCCTTTGTTAACACTGAAGGTCCCCTGCAGACCAGGCAGCCCTGCTGACAGTAGCTCTCCAACAGCTGTTCCAGCCCCCACCCCCAACTTGTTGCCTGGCTGTTCCAGCCCATTGTCACCCTCCCTGAGAGATCCTATAAAGTCTCCTGCCCGCTTTGTTGGCTGCTGTCTTGGTCCGATAGATGCCAGCCTGCTTGGCGCCCCCAATAAATCTACTTGAGTCAGAATGTCTGGCCTGGTTGATTGCATGGGTTTGGACCTAACACTTAGAATATCAGGGGCTGGGGAGATAGGTCCAAGGCACAAGTGCCTGCTGGGCAAGTGCAAGGTTGTGAGTTTGAACCCCGGTCCTGCAAAACAAAAAAGAAAGAAAGAAAAAAAAAAAGACCTAACTTAGAATATCAATCCCTAGCCGGGCGTGGTGGTGCACGCCTGTAATCCCAGCACTCGGGAGGCTGAGGCAGGAGGATCGGTGCGAGTTCGAGACCAGCCTGGGCTACAAAGTGAGCTCAAGGCCAGCCTGAACTGCATAGTGAGACCTTGTCTCAAAAAGACAAAGAAAAAAGAATATCAATCCCTGATGCCTATCCCTAGGAAAGTATGTAGCTGTATTTGTTTTTTTTTTTAATTTTTATTTATTTATTTATTTATTTATTCATGTTATGACCAGCTCAGCCCACCCTGGGAGTGGGGCTGGCGCAGCATGTGGTACTGGGGATAGAACTGCTGTGCCTGCAGTTGCCTAAGCTTGCCTAAGCAGGCACTTTAGATAACTGAGCCATCTCACCAGCCCCAAATGATTAGAGGGTCTTTTTTTTTTGCAGGACCAGGGTTCAAACTCACGACGTTGTACTTGCCAGGCAGGCACTTGTGCCACAGAGCTATCTCCCTAGGCCCTGTAGCTGTATTTGAAAAGTTTATTTTTTAATTGATATTATGGCCAGCTCAGCCTGCCCTGGGGTGGGGCTGGTGCAGCATGTGGTGCCAAGGATCGAACTATGTATGGTCCCTGCAGTTGCCTAAGACTGTCTAAGTAGGTGCTTTAGACCACTGAGCTATCTTGCCGGTCCTATAACTGCATTTGTTTCCTCCTATCATGAGATCTGGCCCACAACAGTAGAGTGTTTGAGGGCCTGGCCCTGTCTAACTGCCAATAATATTTCTATCTAATTCAGCTGCCTATATCGTTAGCCCATGCCTGTAAACCCAGCATTCAGGATGCTGAGGCTGGAGGATCACTCCAAGTTTCAGTCCAGCCTGGGCTACAAAGTGAGTTCAAGACCAGTCTGAACTGCATAGCCAGAACATGTCTCAAAAAGACCAAAAAAAAAAAAAAAAAAAGAGTAAAAGGAGAAAAGAAATAGAGCTGGACTATGGTGGTGTGCACACCTATAATCCCAGTACTTGGGAGGCTGAGGCAGGAGGATCGGTGTGAGTCTGAGACCAGCCTGGGCTACAAAAAGTGAGCTCAAGGCCAGCCTGAACTGCATAGCGAGACCATGTCTCAGAAAGACAAGAGAGAGAGAGAGAGAGAGAGAGAGAGAGAGAGAGAGAGAGAGAGAGAGAGAGAGAGAGAGAGAGAGAAGGAAATGGCTAGGATGGTAAATGTTCTGGTATATTTGGTCATAACTTAAGCAAAGACGGCTACAATCAGTTTTCTTTGCTGGTTCTGCAATCTTAGGCTCCGTCGGGACGGATCAGGGCTTACTGTGCAGTACGAGAGACAGTGATGTATTTTTGTTTGTTTGTGGTGCCTTTCTATTATGCTAAATCCTCAGGCCTTTGAAAAATTTCTATTTTGAGACAGGGTCTCACTAAGTTGCCCACTCTGGGCTTCACCTTGTGATCCTCCCACGTGGGCCTCCCAGGATGCTGGGGTTGCAGGCCTGTGCCGCCCTGCTGGGCTTTGAGTGGATACACATTCTCTTTCTTTTCTTTTCTTTTCTTTCTTTCTTTCTTTCTTTCTTTCTTTCTTTCTTTCTTTCTTTCTTTCTTTTTTTGTCTTTTTGAGACAGGGTCTCACTATGCAGTTCAGGCTGGCCTTGAGCTCACTTTGGTAGCCCAGGCTGGTCTCGAACTCACACCGATCCTCCTGCCTCAGCCTCCTGAGTTCTGGGATTACAGGCATGCACCACCATGCCCAGCTTATACATCTTTTGACTGGTGAATTAGCTTTCTTTTACCCAGAACCCTAACACAAATAGAAATCTCCTTACTGTTTTCTTTGTACAGGTTGCTAGGGATTTTGTCATTATTTTGGTGAACTTAACACAAAATTTGCCATTTTGGGTGATTTTTATTGGTATATGTTTGCAATGCATAATACTTAGAATAATGTTTACACTCTTTCTCCTTCCTGGCCTCTAGACTCCCCAGGTTTTTCTTTTTTGGTTTATATTTTTGTTTGCATGTTTGTTTATTTATTCACTTATCTATTTCAGTCCTGGGAATCAAACTTAAGACCTTGCACTTTCCACGTAGGCATTTAAGCCACTGAGCTATCTCCCTGGGACTTGTCTTTTTAAAATTATTTATTTGTTTATTTTTGCATCCGGACCAAGATGGCCTTCGGGGGCAACCAGGGCTGAGACGGTGCACCTGACATGAGGGGCTGGGGACTGACTTCAGGTCCTTGTACTTGCCAGGTCGGTGTTTATTCCTCTGAGCTATCTCTCCAGGCTCCTTATTTATTTATTTATTTATTTATTTATTTATTTATTTATTTTTGTGGCAGGAAGGGTCTACAGGGTGTCATGGGCTCGTTGCTAGATCGCACTCATAATGATCTGCCTGTTCACAGCCTCCCAAGAGCTGGGGTTACGCCAGCACCGTCATGCCCAGTCTCAAGTGCTGTCTCAGCACGCCGCAGGGGTGGGGTCAGCACTGCGGTCCTGGGGATGGAACCCCAGGCCCCTGTGCCTGCTTGCAGGTGCTTTACTCTGTTGAGCTACTGGGTTTATTTTATTTTATTTTTTTGCAGTACCGGGGAGTTGCTGCACCATTTGGCTGGCCCCTTGTCTTGTTTTTTTGAGACAGGTCCTCACTATGTAGCCATGGCAGGCTTTATTTTTTGGTATTTATTTATTTGTTTATTTATTTATTTATTTATTTATTTATTTATTTATTTATTTATTTTTGTAGGTGGTACAAGGTCTCCCTGTGCAGCTCGGCCTTGTAATGATCCATAGGTGTTTTCTGGTGATTGGCGCAGCAGAGAAACAGGCAGAAAGGAGGAAGGGGGAGGGGCTTGCTTTATGTATTTATGTATTTATTTATTGGAACCGGGGATTGAACTCAGGTCCTTGCGCTTGCCAGGCAAGGGCTTATTCTCATGCGCTATCTCCCCAGCCCTTTTGGTTGTTATGAAAAGGGGTGCCGAGCCGGGCATGGTGGTGCACACCTGTAATCCCAGTACTCAGGAGGCTGAGGCAGGAGGATTGGTGCGAGTTCAAGACCAGCCTGGGCTACAAAAGTGAGCTCACGGCCAGCCTCAACTGCATAGCGAGACCCTGTCTCAAAAAGACAAAAAAAAAAAGAGAGAAAAGGGGTGCTGTGTCTCTTAGACGGCTTCTTGCTGAACGGGGGTGTCCTCCTCGGGGGCAAGGGCGCTTGACAGACAGAGTGACTGACGCTTTATGCCCGAGTAGAAGTTAGCCTCAGGTGTCCCGGCTAGGACTAGAAGGTCACCGTTTAGTGACGGCTACTGCCTGAAAGAATGGTCCCGTTTCATGTCATAAAACATCTACCATACTGCCACCCTGAGAGGCAGTGTGTAAGGTAAAAGGCTGAGTTGGGTGGGGTGAAGCCAGAGCTGGGGCCCTTGGCAGGGCCTGCTGTACCTTGGAAAAGGAGGGATATGTAGGAGCAGGTGTGTTGAGGGGCTCTCACCAGAGCCTTCTGATGTCTTGTGGAGCTGCTGTATTTGGGAAACCAAGCCAGGAACCTGCGGGGGGTGGGGGTGGGGAGTCATGAGCCAAACCAAGGAAACAGAGAGCTTGCTGTTTTGTGGTGGGTCCCCGAAGATCGGGAAGGAGAGCTTTGTGGTCAGCAGTGACACACGAGTGGTCTTCCCCAGTGCTGAGATTACAGGCATGTGCCACCTTGCCCAGACTCAGTGGCCAGCTCAGTGTGCCTGGAGATAGGGCCAACTCGGCCTGTGGTGCCAGGGATCAAACCCCGGTCCTTGTTCTTGTGCTTGCCTAAGCAGGCGCTTAGTCTGCTGAGCATAGAACCGCAGTCCCTGTGGTTGCCTAAGCTTGCCTAAGCAAGCGCTTTAGGCTGCTGAGCCATCTCACCAGCCCCTCTTTATATTCTTTGAGACAGTCTTGTTATGAAGTTCAGGCTAGTCTTAAGTTCACTCTATAGCTCAGACTGGTCTCAAACTCGTGATGATCCTCCTGCCTCAGCCTCCCTAGTGCTGGGATTATAGGCCTGCGCCACCATGCCCAGCCTAGGCTGGCTTCACACTTGATCTTAGCGAAAAGACCAAGAAGCAATCCAGACTGGCCTTGAACACAAACTGATCTTCTTGCTTCAGCCTTGAGAATGCTGGGATCACTGGTGTGTTCCACTGCGTCAGGCCAGGATGAGTGGATGCCTGATCAATCCAGGACTTTAGGATTGTGGAAATTATTCATTAATTAATTATCAATTACTTTTTTTTTTT